>JAODAL010023107.1:0-63355 GCA_025379985.1 Phyllomedusa bahiana
CTATTAAACCCCCTATACGTAAGCCTACCTATACCTGCCTAGTACTGCCTATCCCTTAAAGTCTGCCTATAAGCCCCCCCTTCCCTTTTTCCCTTTAACCTCCCCTAGTATCCCTAAAGTACCTTCCTGCCATACTGCCTAACCTCCCCTAGTACTACCTTTTGCCTACATCCTCCCCTTTCTGGGGGAAATACTCCCTATACCAGCCTTGGGGGGCTTAAAAACTGCCTTACCAGCCTAGGGGGGGAATTAAAGCCTTTTTGTTTTGGGGGGGACTTTAAAAACTGCTATCCCTCCCTTTGGGGGGACTTAAACTGGCTATACCTGCCTATGTAATTTTATTGGTATTATTTTTTTTTTTAAATTTCCCCCGTAGCCGCTGGTTTTCCACCCTAGGTTTTAAACTCGAGTCAATAAGCTTTCCCTTTTTTTTGGAAAAAGTGGTGCCCGGTTTACTCGGGTCGGCTTATACGGAAATTTGGGTTATATTACCCACCTACTTATCAAACTAAAACATACACACACACATACAAACTTAACACTACAAACTTAACACAAAACATACTTAATCCACATACATACATATCATACACATATACTGCATAAAATCCCCCCCATTTGTGAAAATGACCCTTTGTGTATTTTTGGGGGTAAACGTTTTCTATTATAAACATAATATACACCCCTCTTATCTTACAACATACAAAAACCTACTCTGTGACGAAAACACCCTAGTCCCGCCGACCCCTGGAGGGCACGGTGACTTGGGGATCTCGACGTTCGCGCCCTAGGGGGTGCCAAGGCCCCAAATACAATTCCACTGTCTCCACTGGCACAGGGAGACAAACAAGTGCCACCAGTTCTCTCTTATTTAAAACCCGCCCGTTACCGACTTATAGGGGGGTCAGGAAACCCAACCCGTGGGTCTTACAAGCCCCGAGAATTAGGGGTGAGGCCTTGACAAGACAGACTAACTCAGATTAAAGTTTATAGTTTAAAAATTAGCCGGGGGGGCCCAAAACAGGAAATATATTACAAGATGGAAAATAATATACAGGAAAGAGAGAGGTGCAAATAAATTATGGGTTACAGACAAAAGGCATTAAAATAGTCAAGTTACCTTGTTGCTTGGGGCCGGCCGCATGGGGGCAGATGTGGCCTGGCTGCTGCGTGATGATGTTCCTGGACCTGCTCTCAGGTACCCCCTCCTTGGATCAAACAGCAAGAGCCACCCTGGCTCCGGCTTATATCTGCGAGGGGGCAGCCCCATTGGCAGCCCCTACACACCCTGGGACGGTCTATGAAACTCCTCCCACTCAGGTCATGCAGTTTCTGATACAAACCCAAAAATGGACTATAACTCGGCAGGGCATTGGCACAAAACCGAGCCGGTGGTATCATCAGAACCAGCTGGACTTTCCTGACGCCTGGATATGAGACACGCCTATCTTCTGGACCCTGTAGGATGTGAAGGCTGACAGGGGTGCATCTGGGTGATAGATTCGCAGAGTAGCCGGATAGGTGAGGGTGAACTTAATGTGTTGGCGGTAGAGGGCCGAGCACAGTGATGAGAAAGCTCGACGTCACTTGGCCACCTCCACAGAGAAATCTCCAAATATAAGAATCTTATGTCCCTTTATTTCCAGTGGCTGCTTGAGATTTTTAAAGGCTTGGAAGATGCTGACTTTGTCATTAAAGTCCAAGTATTTGACAATCACTGGACGTGGGCAGTTGTGGGTCCTGCTTGGCTGAGGAGTCCCGCGATCGCAGGTCTGGGCCGATTCTATTGGCTCTCTCCACTTTGCAGGGTTGGGGCAGCCCTAAGAGTTCTGGCAGTAGGCACTCACATAAGGAATGTAGATCTCTTGCTGCCACCGACTCTGGGATCCCGATCAGTCGCAGGTTGTTGCGGCGAGACCGGTTCTCCAAGTCGTCCACTTTATCTGAGAGCCGCTGGTTGTCAGAGCGCAGTTGGGCCAGGGTGCTGTTGGTGGAGTCCAGCTTGTTCTCCAGCTCTTGGAGGCGCTGTTCGTGGTCATCAGTTGCGCTGAGCTGCTTGTGATATCTTTGGATTTTGACAAACATGGCCGTGACTGTAGCGGGATTGTCGCTGCCAAGGTTCTGGAATCTGGAGCATCTTCTTGGGCCACCACAACGGCCAAATTTTTATAGTCCACCATGGAGTCATCAATTGAGCCCTCATCGCAGCCATCAGTGTTATCAGAGGCTGGTTGCAGTAGTGGCGGAGGGTTGGAAGGAGAGAGTGGTGGTGGGCTCAGTGATTTATGTACAGTCTCAACATTACTTGTCTCGCTGTTACTGGCAGTATCGGTGATAATGAGCTCAGATTTAGTGCCCTTTTGCGTTTTATTCGCCTTGGTTTTGCCCATTGTTTGGACGAAGCGGTCCATCCGAGGAATGGAGAATAGAAGAGAGATTCAAAACTATGAAACTGCAGTTGTGGTAATTGCACTTAGCTCGGCCACCACTAGATGTCACCACAGCTTAAACAAATGGATCTGAGCTATGTTATGTGAGAGATGAAGGCACGGACAGAGACAGAGCAGAGTCGGCCCCGTGGGCGGGCAGAGGGGGAGAGTCAGGAGTTGGTGGAAGTTCTGCAGAGCCCAGCAGCTGTGAGCCCAGGTGAGGCAGCAGTCCAGTTGGATATAATTATGTATATAAAGAGGCTCCTCTCCTTGTAGTGTATGGAGGGCACAGGGGCTGTCAGCAAGCAGTGCAGCTGTGATGAATAGTCCGTGGGCAGTAGCAGTGGGGGGGGGGTCAAAGAGGGAGCCGCCGCCGCCTGCATTCACTTCCCTGCGCTCAGTACCGGGGGGAGGGTCGGCTTTACACTGGAGCGATGCTCCTTATGTATATAACGGGTTCTCACTCCACTTGGAGAGGAGATCAATCACAGGAGCTGCTGACAGGAGAGTGCTTTATCTCCCGCTCCCAGGCGTAGCAGGTCTGCGCTCTTCACAAACCTTTGAGGTGTCGGGGCGGAAGTCGGTCTTCACCTCAGCAGGTCCCCGGGCTGTAAAGCTCTTCTCCCGCAAGCAGAGTCAAACAGAGAGCCTACAATTAACTGTGACCACTCTCTGGTATGTCCCCTGCACAGTGCAAGTGCGATGTGCCGATATAGAAGCAGGTATGTAGCTGGTAGGGTCCCGATGTAGCGGAGCTCCTGCACTGCGTGTCCCTACATGGTGGAGCAGGAACCGGAAGTCGTAACTGGTGTTTTTAAAGGGTTAAATGGCTTTGGGCCACTGATCCCACACCGTCATCATGCCAAGAGGGATACCACACATCAAATTCAGTTTACTCCTGCCTGGCCCAAATTGATTCTGGGCACTAAAACTAGTATCAAAGTGGGCAGACGGGCAGTTTTCACTGATTTGAATAAGTAACTGGTGTTTTTAAAGGGTTAAATGGCTTTGGGCCACTGATCCCACACTGTCGTCATACCAAGGGGGATACCCAACATCAAATTCAGTTTACTCCAGCCTGGCCCAAAGTGACTCTGGGCATTAAAACTGGAATCAATGTGGGCAGACGGGCAGTTTTCACTGATTTGAATAAGTAACTGGTGTTTTTAAAAGGTTAAATGGCTTTGGGCCACTGATCCCACACTGCCATCATACTAAGAGGGATGCCCCACATCAAATTCAGTTTACTCCAGCCTGGCCCAAAGAGATTCTTGACAATAAAACTGGAATCAAAGTGGGCAGACGGGCAGTTCTCAGTGATTTGAATAAGTAACTGGTGTTTTTAAAGGGTTAAATAACTTTGGGCCACTGATCTCACACTGCCGTCATACCAAGGGGGGATACCCCACATCAAATTCAGTTTACTCCAGCCTGGCCCAAAGTGATTCTGGGCATTAAAACTGGCATCAAATTGGGCAGACATGCAGTTTTCACTGATATGAATAAGTAACAGGTGTTTTTAAAGGGTTAAATAGCTTTGGGCCACTGATCCCACACTACCATCATACCAAAACGGATACCACACATCAAATGCAGTTAAGTCCAGGCGCCCAAAGTGAATCTGGGCACTAAAACTGGCATCAAAGTGGGCAGACGGGCAGTTTTCACTGATTTGAATAAGTAACCTGGCCCAAAGCAGCTCTGGGTATTAAATCTTTCATGATATGTCCAATACCATCAGTGTCAAGCAACATAAAGCTTTTCTATGATTTGTTTGTATTGGGTGTTTTTTTTTTTTTTTTTCTTCTTAGTGTTAGACTTCCTGGCTGTTCCCTGACTTGTCTGTGAGCTCTGATAGCAGCAGTGAGAACATTGATTTATGGTTCTTCTTTCAGACTGTGGGTGTGTTAATAGACATTACCTGACAACTTTGAAGAAACCCTTCACCCCCACCCCAGGGCAGAAAAAGTTCAAACTATTTCTCTTTCATTTACTGTCTGCTGAAGCATATTCTTATCTATTTATGTGGACAGAACAATAGAGCAATCACTGTGAAATTTTATTTTTAATTACACTATATAGAGACAAGTAGCCGATGAACTAAAGTGAGGCTAGTCTGCCCGGCTGTACTAAAAAGTTATCTATCACAGTTACAGAAGAATAATATTTTATATGTATTTTTTAATTTCCAAAATACAAAAATGTTTTAAAAATAAATACCGTTTTCCAGGAATATTAGTTTTACCAAAAATCCTCCTTTCTGATGGCAGTGCCCCTTTAAAATGGGCAGACAGGCAGTTTTTACTAATATGAATAGGTAACTGGTGTTATCAAAGGGTTACATGACTTTGGGCCACTGGTCGTATGCTGACATAACACCAAGAGGGAGGTCCCACCTCATATTTAGTTCAGTTCATCCTGGCCCAAAGTAGTTCTGGGTATTACAGCTTATATTAAAGTGCTAAAAGCAGGCGAGCTCTGCAACACAATGACGGAACTCCAGTCTCCTTCAATGGGTTTTTGCCCTGAATGTTGACATTAAATCGGCAGATGGTTTCTACTTACTTTGAATAGATAAAGCTCTGTGTCTGAAGATCGTCATGAATTCCTGTTTAATTGGATTGGATAAAGTTTCTTGCCATTAAAAGATGGGTCCTACGATGGGCGATGTTAGAAGTCAATGGACTACAACTTGCCCAAATGGTATTTTTCCCCCCACAGTGTTAGGGCTCCAGTTATGACCTGAAGCCAAAACAAAAGTGTGAACATATCTTCAAGGTTTGTGTGATCTAATAAAATATATGATAAAATCTGGGTTATTTTTACTTAGTGTCTTCTGTCCTGTATTGTCTGGAGAAGCAATGACTTCCACCTGTCTGGAGATCAGAGGCTGGACTAGGTTGTAGACTATTCAGAACTGTAACCATTAGACCTGTTGTGCCACTTTATGTGAAGAAGTGTTCAGTCAATCTGTTGGGATGACATTCGGCTCTATGTATTTCTCTGTATGAAATGTGTATCCAACAGAACTCTGGCAACTAACCCCAAAGATCTGTGTGTTATCTCCAGTCCTTTGCTGTAAGAAATGTTACTGCTTTTTGCTGTGGTTTGTGCATTTGGTTGTTATGTTAAGACTCCACTGTCACAAGTACAGAACTTTTATTACAAATGATTCTTTAACAGCGGTTAGTCAACGAGCACAATGTCATTTTTGTGAACAAAAACAATATGTCCTGGTTTAACTCCAGGTTTTAGAATACTTTGTATTATGTCTGGAGTCGCCACTTTTACGCCTTCACCTGGACTCATAATCTAGGTGCACAGCATATAATTTCTAGCATATTTAATGCACCAACTTCAGATTCAAATGTGTCGCACCTGGCGTACAATGCACCTAGTTTTGGAGTACTACAGTTCATTTATATAGAGAATAGGGCGTCAACAGTTTTTGGAGCAAGATACACCAAGGAAATGGCGCAGCCCTAATGGGAAATGTCGCCCTTGGTATCTGAACACACACACACATACATATATAGTTTATACCATCATCGGCATCAAAATCTGCAATTTGCAGCAGAAATCCTGAGGAAATCCAATCAAAATCTGCCCAAATTAGGTTCAGATATTTTGCTGTGTATTTCAGGACAGAAGTAATGCAGATTTTCTGCTGAGGAAAATCTGCAGCATTTCCTATAACTTGACTTTAACCTTAAGGTATGTTTATATGTGGCAGAAATGGTACCAATTTGCTTTACTGATTTTTCCTGAGGAAAATATGGAGTATATTATGGCTCCCTTATGCTGACACAATGGATTTGGGCACAGATTTTAATGAATATGCGTTCCTTTGACCTAAATGGGAAATCTTCATGCCTGTGCATAAATTTACTGAGACCAATTTTGTGTAAAATCTGCTACAATTTAGTATCACATAGATAACATATGGATTAGCCCCGCTTCAATGGGGCTAATCATCACAAAATTTGCTGCTATATTGTATAGCCCATATATAGAATCTAACCTATTCTAAAGTATAGGAGAAATGTTTTGACTTTAGTAGCTGCAGTGTATTCCGTATTCCATATTATAAAAATACAATGTGTGAACATACCAACAATGTCATTCCTGGGATATGTCTATACCCAATATATGCCAATACATTCTAATCTGTGTCACTTTGACATAGGCAGTGATCAGGACGCCACACAGTGTTTCCTGGTCACTGGCTTCATATACAGAAAGTTCTGGGGCCACTCTAGGTCCCCAGAGCTGACTGTGCAGCCGTTCCCCGGGCTCTGTCGGGTCACCGGGTGTTCCAATCACCCGACAGAGCAGGGAAACCCTTGGAGTGCGCTACGGTAACGCACCGCCGCGATCAAAGGGTTAAAGCATTAGGTTGCGGAGGTTTCCTCCGCTCCCCGGTGCTTGCAGGAGCTGCACTGGGTTCAGGGCTGTGTAGTAGCAATGTCAAAAGACGTCGCTGCAGACGAACGACCTGAAATGCCCACCGTCAAAAGATAGTGGGCAAGCGTTAAGGAGTTAAAGGGGTTTTGCCACCATGTAATGTTGACGTGGGAACCTCCAAAATGGGTATTTAATCACTTTTCTAAATATATGTGATTAAAAAAAAGTGAAAACTCTGAGAGCTACAGCATTTCTCAATCCCCCTTGGTTACCTCAAAGCTTCCCCTAGTCAGGACCCAGGAGCTGAAAGGCCGCACTTGCGTGAATCACTTCTTATCTGATGACAGGCAAAATGAATGGTCTTTTAAGGCACCGGGTAGCAATATGTTTTCTTTTGTATACAGAATAAACTAGCTGTAGTGTTATTAGATCCCTGCTTTATCTGATGACAGAGAACATAAAGAAGCTTTCAAGCTGCTGGGTAGAATAGGTGTTGTCTTTTGTATACAGAATTCACAAGTTATAGTTTGATTATTTCAGTGAACATGTCACAGGATCCCTTATACAGCTTTGTGCTCTGGCTGTGTGTGTCTCTCTCTCTTTCAGCTCCTTGGTTTGTTTACATAAGCTTCTTAGCAGATAAGGCTCCTCCTGACAGAGCAGTCTATGAGCCTGTGTCTTGCTGTATTGAATCCATTGTTGTACTGTTTATTATTTCACTTAAGTTTTGAGATGCTCCCTTGGATTCCTCACTCTCCCCTCCCCCCTCCCTCTCTCCCTGCAGCTTCATGACTCAGGGTGATTTGTTGACATTCTGCCTGTGCTAACATGAGAGAGGTAAGAAACTTTCTCTTGGCAAATCCCCTTTAAATAGTCTTTATACTCTAAACCATATTGTATCTAAATAAGCATATAATTATTTTGAACATTTGAAAAAAAAGAACTACATGCAATAAAATCTAAGCCTATTAGTACTAAATGGTACATTCCCTCTGTGGCACAGTCCCACCTAAGGCACAATAAGCTAGAGTTTTACAGTTAGTTTTTGGAACAAAGAAGGAGTTTATTTAGTGGCCCATTTCAAGGTATGTCTGCATTTTATTCTTTTGGAATGGCTTGGAATATTTTCATAATCAACATCAAGAGAGGATAATTAGTAAATTTATTCAAGAAACACAAATCCTCTTTGCAGTTGGAAGGATATAGACAGAAAAGATCTGTTTGGGTGGCTAATAGCTTCAAAAATTTACTTCAAAACTTCTTGAAAAACAGAAAGTGGCTTTATCAAATTTGGCATGATGATCGTCGACATTTGCGAACAAGAGCAGAAGGGCCAATAGCATCTGTTAGTCAAGCTGGAGACTACAACAGCGATGGAGATGATGACCAACTGTATTGTTTTTTGTTAGGCAAAAAAATAATCCAAATGAGCCTTATGCCATGTAGTTCATGTGAAGACTGGTTTCACCCAGCTTGTGTAGGATACACGGGCGTTAGGCCTCGTTCACATGGCTTATTTCGCGACGGATTTGCCAACGGATTGACGATCCGCAAATACGGCTGAAATCCGTCTAGAGCAGTGCCAGGAAACCGTCGGGGAAATCTGTCGGAACGTTGCACTTATTGGACGCGTATTGGACAGTATTGCGGCGGATTTCATGCCGGATTTTCGCGCGGATTTATCTAGACCAGCCAATAAATACACTATTATTTTTTTAAAGAAAACTATCAGCACCCCATATTTTTTCTTCAGATTTTAAATATTATTTCAAATCAGCCAAATAAAAAAGCTTATGGACCCAGTCCCCCCCTAGAAAAAAATTTACACGATAATAATTGGATAATGCATTAAAATAGTCTCCACCAATGAATGTTTATAAAAGACACAGATGCCAATCTTTCTGTGCCAGTTTGCTCTGGATTATTTTCGGATCACAGGATTGGATTACAGGAATTTTTGGCTGCAGAATTTACGGAATAATGGATCCTAATGCAAGACGAGTGCATCTTAGCAATGGGGAGCTGGCTGCTTTGATTAGACTGTGTGCCAACGAACTGGGTCAGCAGGTGAGGAGGGTAAGTAACCTATCTTTGTGGTGTGATGTGATGTGAAGTGATGTTATGTACGTATATATGTATGTAATGTCAGATTTATATGTATGGTATGTTTTTTAACATGTAAATGGGTGGCAATTGTGGATGTCCTTTAAGGTCAATTGTTTCTCAAGGGGTACTTTACATTTTGTAATGTTGGCACTACGCATTTTTTTTTCCTGTTGGGGCAATGTGTATTTGTGGCACTGTGGCTGTTATGTGTGTACTGTGGATTTAACCGGTATGGGGGTCTGTGGATGTAACTACTGTGGATTTTACTGTTTATGCTGCACTGTGGATTATTGTTTTAATGTGGGCAATGTTACTGTTATTTCTCTACTGTAGTTGTTACGGTTATGAGTGTACTGTAGCTGTTAACTGTTATATGGGTGTAATGTAGCTGTTACTTTTTTAATGTGGTCAATGTAGATGTTACTGTTATGGAGGTACTTTTGATGTTACTGTTATGGGTGTACTTTTATGTTACTGTTATGAGTGTACTGTAGCTGTTACTGTTATGAGTGTACAGTAGCTGTTACTGTTATGGGTGGACTGTAGCTGTTACTGTTATGAGTGTACGTAGTGTTATGATGTATTTTGCTGATATGAGTGGTACTGTAGCTGTACTGTTTTAAGGTGGTCAATGTAGATGTTACTGTTATGGGGGTACTTTTGATGTTACTGTTATGGGTGTACTGTAGCTGTTACTGTTATGGGTGTACTTTAGCTGTTACTGTTATGGGTGTACTGTAGCTGTTACTGTTTTAATGTGGTCAATGTAGATGTTACTGTTATGGGGGTACTTTTGATGTTACTGTTATGGGTGTACTGTAGCTGTTACTGTTATGGGTGTACTGTAGCTGTTACTGTTATGGGTGTACTGTAGCTGTTACTGTTATGGGTGTACTGTAGCTGTTACTGTTTTAAGGTGGTCAATGTAGATGTTACTGTTATGGGGGTACTGTAGCTGTTACTGTTTAAAAATGAAAAAATGAATGTCTGTAAAAATGAATTTACATAATTCTTCTTTTTAATGTTTTTATTAGAAACGAATGGCAAGACGCCGGCGAAGAATATATTGGGTGCACTCAAATAATGAACTGCGATATGAACGGGGCCATATTGGAAAGCTGTATGGAGAATAAGGAGGTATGAAAAAATTTGCATTTCAACAGGACAAAAGGGTTTTTGTAAAAATTTATTTTTTTTGTTGGAATATGCTTTAACCCTAGATAGTAAACATTATTGATTATGTTAGTTATTTTGCAATTTGAGAAATGCTAACAAATGTTGGTATCCCAACAGCTTTCCAGCAAAGTTCCATGACTTTGTACACATGTCCCCGGAGGCCTTTGACTGATTGGTTGAAATCGTTGGACCTGCCATCCAAAGGGAGGACACCAACATGAGGACATCCATCTCTCCATTGGAACGACTGCTGATTACGTTGCGGTAAGTAAAAAGTTTACAAATTTTTTGGGGAACTTGATTCAGTTAGAACTGCATGCAGTTCCCCAAAAAATTTCTAACATAACACACACAAGCTGTACGGTTCTTTGTGTTGGAATCAGTCCCAACTGCTTCTCACACAAATAACCATACTACTTTTTATATTACCTAAAAACCTTTTTTTTTTTTTTCCAGATTTCTGGCAACAGGGGAGAGTTATGCATCGCTTTGCCCCTCCAATTTCCCGGGTTGGTAAATCAACCATATCCGGAATTGTGAGGTGCACATGCCACTTGATCAGGCAGCACTTGCAACCCATCACGATGCCCACCCCGACCCCGGAGACTTGGTTGCAGGTAGCAGCAGGCTTTCAATCTGTGGCCAAATTCCCCAACTGCATAGGCGCAGTGGACGGTAAGCATATACGTGTGCAGCAGCCACCGCAATCAGGATCCATGTACTTCAATTATAAAAAAGTACTTTTCTGTGGTCCTGATGGCGGTGGCTGATGCACACAGTAGTTTTTTGCGATCGAAAGTCGGCGTCTATGGAAGTACTGTGGACTCCCGGGCGCTGCTGAACTCGCAGTTTGGGAGGCAAGTGCTGCAAAGAGCAAAGGACTCTACCCCCCACCAAAACCCTTTCTTCCGGGTTCCCACTCAGCCGTCCCCTTCGTCCTGGTAGGTGATGAAGCCTTCCCATTGATGTGCAACTGCTGCGGCCCTGCCCCGAAGGGGACTGGATGCCCCGGAAGAGAGTTTTTAAACACGAGGCTGGGGCCGGGGGCACGGCGGCGTTTGGTGGAGTGCGGCTTCGGGATCATGGCTAGCAAGGGGAAAGGGTCTTCACCATTTGCAATTAGGGCTGGATGAGCAAAAGGGTGGATGGAGTCCTCAAAATCAGCCTGTGTCTCCACAACTATGTTCGGGGACTATGATGGTCCCGACATGGAAGTGGAGACACAGGCTGTTTTTGGTGCATCTCCATCCACCTGGGCTCGGCCCCCCATCCAGCCGAGGTGCAGGGGTGCAAAAAAACTTCACGAGCAAATTTTATGTCCCCGAAGGCAGAGTGCCATGGCAATTTGACGCCTCTAGTCAGCACTCCTTCCCGTGGATGGATGGATCTCCCCCGGGTCAAAGGCCTTTCGGGGACAAGCTTTTTCGGACACCTTACCCCAGCGGCTGCATTCCCCACAAGCGGATCTGCTTCTGCTGCACGCCGATTCTGACAACTGCGGCTGTTGCTGCATTCTCCACAAGCGGACTCCTGCTTCTGCTGCACGCCGATCCAGCAATGTTCTGCTAATGCTACAGGTTGTTCTTGGCGACTCCTGTAGTTACTCAATGTTTTTCCCAAAAAAAAGTTTTTTATGTTTTGGGTCACACAAATAAAATTTGATTATGTTGCCTTGAACATTCTTTATTTTCTTTAATTCTAAAGTTATGTAATTTGCATTTGTTGAGATGTGTGTTTGGTTTTTGAACTATCTAGAACCCGGGGCATGTTGTTTAACTGTCTGCGTGGCCCTTGGCAACCGCACAGAGCTTCCTTTGCCATTCTGCAAGAGCAGAATAGCTAAGGAAGCTCTGCTCGGTTGCATGGGCAAACCCAGAAAGTTTAAAAATTGGGGCTTTGGTTGTTTATAATTTAAATTTGGATCATCTAAACACATTATTTTATATGCATATTAAAAATGTCTAAGTATATTTGAATGACCCAAATTTAAATGTAAAATTATGCTGCATTTTAATTCAACTTTCTGAGAAAAAACATAAGACAATATTAAAGTTTAAAACAAGCAAATGTATTATTAACATTTTTTTAAAACTACCCCCACCCAAAACCCCCCACCCATTTTAACAAAAAAACCCAGGAAAAAAAAAAGTTTTTAAAAAAATATATACAAAAACTGCACCCCGTACCACCACAAAAAAAAAAGAATAATTTGAATAAAAAGAGGGGAAATCATGGGAAGGGTCAGACGCGGGTGGGAGAGGGGTTGTCAATTCAGCAAGAAAACTCCCACTGCTGTGCTGTGATGATCTTAGGTCCATTGGTTGGTCTTAGTAATACCCAGCAGTGTGATGGGGCAGAGATTGGGTGGGTGGAAGTGGGAGGGGGCTGTGGAGGGCGGACGGAAAAATAAGGCTCAGGGGCGGTACGGGGTGCAGCAGGGGGAAAATTCTGGTGCCCAAAGGGAGGAGGCTGGTCCCGGAGACCACAATACCACTGCACGAGGTGGGCCAGGTCCCCGGCATCCGGCATGCGTTGTCCGGCGGCGTAGACTGCCGCCATTTGGGCCCGGGGGGCAATGTATTATTTTGGGCCTGAGACGCTTAATGGGAGGAGGCCGGCAGCGTTTCTTGCCCTTGCCAAAATAAAAATTTGTAAGGTGGATCCCGGCCATCGACCGCGCTACTAGGGAAGCAAGCTCCTCCTGCAGGTGGAGGTTGCTTCCCCAGGAGAACGGGTTCTACGCCGTCGGACTCGAACAGGACATGGGAGTGGGATGGAAGGGGCGCGGGCAGGGGGAGTGGCGGGACGCATGACGTTTGGGGTGGGCCCGGAGGGGGGGGGTAGCCTCGCATGTGGGCGCAGCTGCAGCTGAGCTTGTTGAGGCCACTGCCCCCATCCCTAAGGATCCCGCCGATGTCATAGCCTCCCCCTCCGTCACGCCGCTGGACTCACTGGGGCGCCGTTCCCTCTCCCCCAGCTGATGTTCCTCAGGGCCGGGCTGGCCAGCCGACAGCTCCGGAAGGGCTAGGTTGCCCGATGTTCTAAAAAAAAATAGAAAACAAAATTAGTGTTCTGTTTTTAAAATGTAAGTCACATAGCCAAATTTGCAAAAATATATATAAAAAAAACCTACGTCCGGAGATTCTTGGGTTTGGGCCCGAGGAACATAGCTCCTGTGCGAAAAGGGGAGGTAGCCTCCTTGGGGGGAGAGGATCCGCCCCGGCGCCCCCTTCCTCATCCAGCGGACGTATCGGTCCTGCCCCCATCTTCCATCTGTTCCTTCCCTCCTGTTCTGCAACAGAAATAAAATATGTTAAAAATTCAGAAATACTATGTTCTGTTTGGAGGGTTTGTTCACATGGCATGTAATTCCATTGGACATCGTTGCAATGTGTGTCTAGATCAATCAGAACAAATGTGACACCCCATAGAACATTTTACAACGGTGCATTAAAACATGCATTTTTAGTGCACACGACAGAGCGCGGAAACTTCCCTTATTTAGTGCCTGACCACTGCAACTTTTGGGTGAAGCCAAGCACAAAAGAAAGACGCAGCAACGCACTGTCGGGTGTACAGCCATGCACACAGTAGTAAATGTTCTATGCATGTCTGCATCTTTCAAGATGGATGCAAGCACACATTGCTGAAATGTATGTGCACACAAACTACAGGGACCGTGTGAACATACACTCCCAAACCTTCACTGTATAAATGTGGCGCATAAAATATGTGTCACAAAAATACAGTTGTGAATAATGTGTGGAGATGGAACAGTTTATTTTACTTACCGATTTCTGTCTGGAGGTCCTGCTCGAACTCGTCCCATTCTGGGAACAGACCCGGCACACTGCAACCCACTGCTGGTCGCGGCGTGGCCGGTTGCCCGTAACCCGGTGGTCTTCTTGTTTCCCTTTGAATGGGACGGTTTTCTGGACCTGAAAGATATAACATGAAAAATTTCATGAGATTTTTAAAATCCCCACCAACATTCTGATACTGTTTTAAAACATTTTGCAAAACATATTGCATTAACGGCAGCAAGTTGCAGATATATGAAAAGTTTTTTTGCATGTTATGCAATGTGTTTTGCCGCTGTAGCTAAAAACTGGCAATCAATGTAATATTTTTCAATTTATAATAAAATATAAACCCAAAAATAAATTTATACAGACATTATCTGCCATGTGCTTGTTGTTTTACTAATTTTGTTTCATTAAAACAACAGGCACATAGCAGCATAAAAACATTTCAGAGAAAAAAAATATCTGGATAACAATAAAAGTGTCATAAGTGTCAGTAAAAAAAAAAAAAAAATCATGAAATTTTTATATACTACAAAGACAGATTATCCACTGCATATACAAAACAATCTATTGTACACCAGGGGAATTTTTGGGGACACTATTTTGGCACCATTGAACACGTTACACAACAATGCATACAAAATAGGGATTTCAGCCTGCTACCCACCACTCTCTCCCACTCCATTAGAAATAAATTTACAGAATAAAAACATAAACAAAAAACTTGGTATATTGCGTGCAGTGCATAGTGAAAGCATAAACAATATCCCATTTCAAACAACAATTTTATTAACATGGGTTTTTTTCTTCATGGGGCTTCGTGCCATGAGAATGCATGTCAATTTGGTGCAGCAGGCTGCTGCCTCCCCCCCCCTTCAATTTTTCCCCTACACACAGCAAATTGCAGGAGCACTTTAATGCCCCACAATTAAACTGTGTGAACATACCCAAATTTAAAAGGGCTTACCTCCGATAGCAGGGCCCTACGTCCAAACCTCATGCGGCAGTAATGTTGCGGGGCTCCGGGACATGTTTTCTGGGTGAATCTCTGGTCCTCCTCTCCTTTTGGGATACAAGTGGCTTTGTGAGGAATATTAACTGCACAAATCATATTCTAGCTTTGTTCCCTCCCCAAAAATTGATACAAAACCAGACAGTTGTAAGGACTACAGACTGACCTATTATTGAACCCAGAATGGATTCCCGGCGTTTTCCGCGGCAAATACGCGCCACCCAAGTGTGGCGCGTACTCGGGATGATTTGCGACGGAATTAAGTACATGTGCATTGTTTTTTCGGGCCAGATTGCCTTCGTCAATCCGCGGCGGCAATCCGGCCCCTGAAATATGTGTCGTGGGTGAACGACGCACCGTTATTTTCTATTGAAAAACAATAGAAAATGGGCTGGTTACTTATTTTTTGACTGATTTCGGAACGGATTTACGATCGTCAATCCGTCGGCAAATCTGTCGCGAAATAAGCCGTGTGAACGAGGCCTTACAGTGAGAACCTGCCTGTGTGACTGCAGCCTTATAACTCCTTGTATAACGCTGTAACCTATCAGTGACACAGTCCAGGATTCTGCTCTACACTCACTCATCACTTTATCACATAAACCGGACTTGATAAGATTCTGAGACGCACAACCTTGTCTGACAATCAGGTCTGCCTCTGCCCAAAACATCTGGCCCTTCAATACCAATGGGGCAGCACTTTAATACAGGGGCGCCATCTGGTTAGTGACAATCTCATCATGGCTAAAAACCCAAAATCATAAATGAGACAAAGTGCACATCCCCAAAGCTGATCTCATGGAGGGAGACGATGAGGTCCTGTACGGCCAAACCCGGCTGCAGTCACCAGTCTCCATGTTATAGAGCATCTCTAGGAGTGGTGGAATAGACAGAAGAGGTTTTCCATCAGAATCTTAATAAAAGGTTCCCAGGACCTTGTTGTATCCCCAATTCACTAAGAATTCAGGCCCTGTTCCAGGATCCCTGAAGAAACCTCTTGAATTCATTACTACTCACCTGGGTCACATCTTCGGGGATCTCATCCTTCACGTCACTCACCCTTTGGGTCACGCTCCTCATCTTCCTTCTTCCAGCCTCCACTTTAGTATCAGTCAGATCTTCATCCTGATGTGACATATGGAACAATTCAGTACAGCAGACAGATTGCCATTAGAGCCCCCCCAAATATCTATGACCATCTGTGACTGCAGGAGGTCCACAACCCTAAACAAAATTGTGTATTCCCTGGGATTCCCTGGGACGTCCATCTCTTCTGCTTCCTCCTCAACCTTAATATCAATCAGATTTCCCCCCTAAAGAGACAAAACCAGTGAAATAAGTGCAGGTTGTTCCATTCGGGTTTCCATATTTAGAGGAGAATTCAGCTCCCTCTACCTGATATTCTCTGGGACATTTCCCCTGACAGTCCTGGAATAAAAGGACGGGGAAAATCTCTCTGCTGATTTCTCCTACTGGATCAGTCTGAAGGGAACACACAGTGACAGACACATGAGCCGCGGTATATCTGTCTGTATACAAGAGAGAGAATGCTGATGTCCCTGCCTGCTGTGTCTTATCTCCTCTCACCTTGTGATGTCATGGCCGGTGATCCTCCATCATGACCTCCTGGTACAGATCCCTGTGTCCTTCTATGAAACTCCACTCCTCCATGGAGACATAGACAGCGACATCATGACACCTTATAGGAACCTGACAACACAAGGATCCATCATCATCCAGACCCATCATCCCGTGTGTTATGTATAATGTCCCAGTATTCCCCTCACCTCTCATCATCCAGGCCCATCATCCCCTGTTATGTAAAATGTCCCAGCATTCCTCTCACCTCTCATCATCCAGACCCATCATCCTCTGTTATGTATAATGTCCCAGCATTCCCTTCACCTCTCATCATCATCCAGACCCATCATCCCCTGAGTTATGTATTATGTCCCAGCATTCCCCTCACCTCTCACCATCATCCAGACCCATCATCCCCTGTGTTATGTATAATGTCCCAGCATTCCCCTCACCTCTCATCATCCAGACCCATCATCCCCTGTGTTATGTATAATTCCCAGCATTCTCCTCACCTCTACAGTCAGCAGCTCAGTGATCCTGGTGGTCAGGTCTAGGATCTTCTGTATCAGTGAATGAGGTGGAGGCTCGGGGCTCTGGGGGCTGCTCCGTCCTCCTGACACACGGGGGGCCACACACTCACCAGATGACTTCTTCACTACTGTGTAATCCTGTGTATGGGAGACACTGATCACTACATAGATTCTGAGAATCCCCCCCTTCCCATCATTCACCTTTTTACTGATAGAGAGAAGAGCGAGGTAAATGTGAGACTCTCACCTCTCCAGTTACCAAGTAGATGAACTCCAGGTGAGGTTTTAATACCTGGGGCCCTGAGGTCTCCGTCCTTGTCCATCCTTGGGGGGTCACTGATGAAAAGGGCCATTGTCTTTAGCTGTGAGAGTCCTGGACTTGAGGAACCTGAAGTAGATGAGGAGGCCTGAGAGCAAGATCACACTCTATATACACCTCTATTGTGTACATATATATACCTACAATACAGTGGATATCCTGTCCCCAGGACAGAGGGGCTGGAAACAGAGAGATGTATAAAGGGGGACAGGTTATGGATGGAGATTACATGAGGGGAGGGATCAGGAGATTAGGGCAGAGATGTATGGGGGGACAGGTTATGGATGGGGATTAAATGAGGGAGGTATCAGGAGATCAGGGTAGAGGGTGTATGGGGGGACAGGTTATGGATGGAGATTATATGCGGGCGGTATCCGGAGATTAGGGTAGAGATGTATGGGGGAGCAGGTTATGGATGGAGATTACATGAGGGAGGTATCAGGAGATTAGGGTAAAGATGTATGGGGACAGGTTATGGATGGAGATTACATGAGGGAGGTATCAGGAGATTAGAGAAGTATGGGGGACAGGTTAATGGATGGGATTACAAAGAGGGAGGTATCAGGAGATTAGAAAATGTATGGGGGACAGGTTATGGATGGCGATTACATGAGGGAGGTATCAGGAGAATTTGAGAATGTATGGGGGCAGATTATGGAGGGATTACATGAGAGGAGGTATCAGGAGATTAGGGTAGAGATGTATGGGGGACAGGTTATGGATGTAGATTACATGAGGGAGGTATCAGGGGATTTGGGTAGAGATGTATAGGGCGGGCAGGTTATGGATGGAGATTACATGAGGGGGGTGTCAGGAGATTAGGGTAGAGAAAGTATGGGCGGACAGGGTTTTGGATGGAGATTACATGAGGGAGGTATCAGATTAGGCAGAGATGTATGGGGGGAGGTTATGGATGGAGATTACATGAGGGGAGGTTTCAAGAGATTAGGGTAGAGATGTATGGGGGGGGAGGTTATGGATGGAGATACATGAGGGAGGTATCGGGATTAGGGTAGAGATGTATGGCGGCGGTTATGGATGGAGTTTACACGAGGGGAAGTATCAGGAGATTAGGGTAGATATGTATGGGGGCGGTTATGGATGGAGTTTACACGAGGGGAGGTATCAGGAGATTAGAGTAGAGATGTATGGGGGGGAGGTTATGGATGGAGATTACATGATTAGAAGTATCATAAGATTAGGGTAGAGATATATTGGGGGAGGTTATGAATGGAGATTACGTGAGGGCGGTATCATGAGATTAGGGTAGAGATGTATGGGGGGGTTCTTATATGTCGGTGTTGGCTCTGTTTTCTCGGGCGTCTCCAGTGGAGGGATTTGCAGAGGAGCAGCGAGGAGAGAGGTCGAACTGCCGGGCAGCGGAGGATAAGGAGGGAGGAGAGACAACGGAGGAGCCCAGAAGAGGCTGCAGTAATCCAGGGGGGAGATGATAAAGGGAAAAAACCTTTTCTCTTCCCCACGGGGGATTTTCCGTCTGCCTTTTAAAACACACCATCATAACCCCCTTACTAAAAAAGCTAAATTTGGGCCCCCGGCCCCTTTTGCTCCCAAAACTATTGACCAGTCTATAATTTCCCCTATATCAAAAATCCCGGGACATTTTGGTCTACCCTCCCCTAACCGCTACCCTTCTCGCTAAACCCCCTTTCGACCCTCTAAAATTGGGTTTTCCCCCACTTTATACCCCAAAAGGGAAAACGGCTTTTTTAAAATTTTCTAAACAAACCTTCCTCCCTTCTTTTTTCACAGGAAAACCTACTCGTTATTGATTCTGCTGGATCTCGGGAAACATTTGACACTTTTAGGCCCCATTTTCCCACACGGCTTAAAAGGGGCCGTATTTCGGCCCGAAAATTACGCCCCAAAAGTGCCCCAAATTTTACGGGCCGAAAAGGGGCCCTTCCCATTACGGTAATTCACAGTTCTCTTTAAAATTTTGTTTTATTAGAAAATTTCCCCAAAATTTTTTTGACAAAATATGGTTGACAAAAATTTTGACTAAACATTGGTTATCTGAAAATAAAATTTTAAACAATTAAACTTTCCCGGGTTAGGGGGAAATTGTCCACTTTTTCCTCATTTCTTATGAAAAACAAAAAACAACTAACTTTTTGCAAGGGGTAAAAATAGCATTAAGTACTAAATCGGGAGCTTACAGCCGGGCGTTGCCGCGTCCTTCTCAATCTCTCCCCTGCGCCATCCCAAATTTATCCTAGAGCCTAGCTAACCGGGGCCCATTTTAGATTGAAAGACTTCTGAAAAAACGGGGCCCAAAAAGGGGGGGGTTTGTTATAGAGAGATACACCTTTCACCGTTGAGAGGTCCAATTTGGGGTTTTTCTTGAGCGGTTGTGGGCCCACCACCACAAATCGATGCGTCTCTCAAGGGGGCCTACAGGGGAGAGAGCAGGGCAATCCAACCAGGCGGGCCCGTTTCTGTTTTAAAATTAAAAATAGTTTGGAGACTCTCGTGAATTCCAGAGTCTTCATATAATTTTAATGCAAGGGGGTTTGACACGCGTAAACCCCCGGGGCCCCCGGGTGGGCAACTTATCTCGTCGGGTTTAGGGTGGATCTCCTTAAATTTTTTTGGGTTTGCTGGTACCGGGCCCCTTTCAGGCAAAGCAGTCCTTGATTGCGTTTTGTTTTCGTGGTAGGAGTGGGTTTAAAGCTGCTCCAAAATTTCCAAAGAATGTTTTTAGTATGTGATTTTTTTTTTGGTGGGGGCCCTCCCCCCAGTCCATTTTCATAATAAAAGAAGTTTTCCCCAAAAATAACCTAAAGGGGTGGAGGGGAGCCCGGGAATCCACGAAATTAAAATCGTCTTTACCCCTGGGGAAAACCCATGAATAAGAGCTTCCTACTCCCCGGTGCAAAAGGACGCCCCCCCGGATGTCGACATGCCCCAAATAGGGGCCCATAAGGAGTTTTTGGGAACGAAATTTGTCTTTTGTCCCGGAAAAAGGGTCATCACTTTTTGCCAGAAAATTTGTGAAAGGGCCCCGGGGCCACGACCAAAAAACAGTGGAACATGCCCCCTCAGGAGATTTTTTCAACGGAAACATCTACCCATCCTAAAAAACCCCCCTTTTGGAACCCGGGGGAGGGTGTTATGTATGCCCTGTGTTTACAGCTGAAAGGGGAACTTTCCCCCAAAATCCCCTGCGGGCTGGCAGAAAATTTGCGGCTGTTTTTAAAACCTGTTGGAGATTTTTTAAAATATCAAAGTTGGGTCGTTTTTTAAATCCACTTGGGCCCCAAAGGGTTAGTGGTGGAAAAATTTCAAAAGGGGGTGTATAAATAAAACTTGTAAAAAATAAGGATTAGCCCCTTTCGTTTGGTGGTAGGTGTTGAAAAAAACCTCCAGACCCCCCAGATCCCATTCGGGGCTGCATTTCCTTTTTGTGAGATAAAGTGTTGAATAGTGAAACCCGCTGAAATGGGCGAAAAAGAATTCGTGTCCAGGGAATCTAAGTTTTAACCCCTCAAAGAGAGAAGACAAACGTTTTTTAAAGTCAACCAAAGGTTTGGGCTATAAATTTGACCCCCCCCTTTCCCTCCAGCTATGGAACTTTTGGTGGGGGCTCCCCCCCCGGGGAAGCCCGGGTTCCCCCAAAACGTGGGGTTTTAACGGGGTTTGTGGGTGGAGACCTTTTTGTTTTCCCCAACTTTCCCCCAGGGTTTCCCCAAAGTAGTGAGTAGTAATGGGTTGGTTTTTGCCAGGGTTTGGGATCTGCTGATAAGTGTGTGCCCGAAAAATCAAAAAGGGGGGATAGAACCCCCCCAAAAAGTTTTGGGAAAAAGCCGTGTTTTTCGAATATATTGGTTTCTCTGAACCAATCCAGCCCCCACTCGTAGCTGAGCTGCAACATTGTATCCCCGATGTTTTGGGAAGTTAAAAATTTCCCCATTATCTTTAGGCCCGGTTCAGCACCAGGGCCAAAGGAAACCGGGGCCTCTTCCCTTTCCAGCAAAAGGGGGCGGCATTTTTTATTAAAGCGGTTTAAAAATTTCCCTTTTTTTGGGGCATAAATTGGGGGGGGAGTGTATTAAGTAAAAAATTTGGGAAAAATTTAAATTTGTTTTTAGAAATGTCCCCGCCAGATAGGGTAGGGGCACTCTCTCCAAAAGGGTTTAAATCTCCTTTTCCCCTTCAGCAAAATATTTGGTGGGTAAATTGGGGTTTTTTAAAGCATGTCAGGGCTCTTATTTAAAGTTTTCCCCCAAGATATGGAAATCCCCTTTTCCCCCACCAATGAAAAAGGGGTATAGTTGCCCCGGGAAAGGGTTCGTTTGGGGCCCGATAGCAAATTTGGGCTTTTGGTTTTTTCTATATTAATATTATATCCTGTTTTTGTGAGCCTACTTCCCGTTTTTTGGGCGAGGATCTGGGGGAGGGGTGTGTGGGGTCCCTTATTACCAGGAAAGGGCGTCATCCGCAAACCAGCAAAATACCCCGTGTGAGAGATGGGGGTTTAAATCCATGCGGGGTTTTGGGGGGTGTAAGCAAAAGAGCAAGGGGTCCAGGGATAGGTTTTTCAAGGGGGGGGCGAAAGAGGGCACCCCCGTCGTGGGCCCCTAAACATATCCCATCCGGGGCTGTCGGCCGGGGAAACCCTTGACCAGCAAAAAAGGGGGAGAGGCAAAACCCCCCTTGGATAAAGTTAAAAAATTTTTTTAAGTTTGGGGCCAAAAACCCTTGTTTGGGGGTTTGCCGCAAGGAAAGGCCCGGAAAATTTTTGTCGAACGCCCTTTTTAGGCTTTCCAAAAATCCCCGGGGGGTTTTTTGGTTTTTGGGTTTTGGGGCCTTTTTACCCCCCTGCTCTAAATTTTTTGTTTAATTTACATTTCCCCTTTTTTTTTAACCGCAATTCCCGCCCCCAACAAAAACCCCCCCTTTTGGGGTGGGTGGACAATTGCGGGGGGGAAAAAGGTCTGGATTCTGGGGGCCCGTATTTTAGTAAAAATTTTTTTTAAAATCCCAAAATTTAGAAGGTGTTTTTGGACGGTAAAATTTTTTGGTTTTTTAGGGGGGCTTTATCCGGTTGGGGAAATTTGGATTGTAAAAATTTAGTCTTAAAAATTTGATCTATTTCTATGTTTTTGAAAAAAGAGTGGTTTTTAAAAGGGAAAAATTTTGGAATGGGTTTTGATTTTGGGGTGATAGCAATTTATAAAATTTGTTTCTGACCCCGTCCGGGCCCCGGAGACTTGTTTTTGGGGGAGGAGGGCGGAAAACCCCAACCCCCTTTACCTCCTGCTCTGTATTTTGGGCTATCCAGTAAAGATCTCTGGTCCCCCCACAGACCCGGCCGCAATTCCCCGTGAAGCAATTTAAAGGGGAACCAAATTTTTAAACCCCTTTTTTGGAGGGGGGCCCTGTAATTTGGCCTCAAAGTAAGTGGAAGAAAATCCCTTTGCTATGTCCCCTAGGTTTGGGGGGGGGGTTGGGGGGATATTTGAAGTTGGGTTCTTCAATTTTTTTACCGGTTTTTACGGTTTTCTTGGGAAATTGGGCCCAAAAGACCAGAAGTGGGCCCAACTGTTTGCCCCCCCTGAAATACTTGTTTTGAGTGGTCTTAGCAACCCACCCCGCCGGCCTTTTTTTAAAGCGTCAAATAGCTCTTTTTGGGCCCCCCTATAAGGGTTGGACTGGAGTCAGTGAATGTCCGCCCTCTCTTTTTTTTCCCCCTGCAAGAGTGTGGAGTGGGGAGTCTGAAATTTTTTTGTGGGGTTTCCCCCTCTCTTACTTGAGATGTACTAATTATTTGGGGCCCCAAGGACCCTCCCTTGGGGGGCCGCCCCAAACAATTTGGGGTACATTTTATGGGGCAGATTATCGTCTATAAATTGGCCCACTGGGGCCTTTTTATGAAAGATCTAAAGTCATTTGAGGAGAGCAGTAGGGAGGGGGAAACCCCCAATTTTTTGTTTTCCCCCCGACCCGGGGGCCCGCCCTTTCAAGGTCAGTGAGAGGGGGGTGGTCCCTGAAGATGAGATGGGTAGATGTTGAGTGTTGTACATATTTCCAGAGTGACATAGAAGATCACAAGTAGTCTATCCTCCAAACTTCTGTGCACCGAGGAGTAGCAAGTGTATCTCCTTTGATTTTGTCATTCAGTTCTCAAGACTCATAGTTCCGGGAACTCAATCAATGTGGAGTATATCCTAAGAGCCAAGGGCTCATAGCGATTCTGCGTGTTCTGTCCAATGTTTTGTTTTAGGACTGAGTTTGAAATCGCCTCCCATGATGAGATTTTTGTCATCTGCTAATTGTCAGCATGTGTTAAGATTGGTATAAAAAATCGGGGTGGGAGAATATGGGGGGCGTATACATTCATATGGTGTATTGGTTCCCTGCGAGCAGTGAACCTAATTAAGAGAAATCTGCCGTTATCGTCAGCTATTCCCCTCCTCTGACCACTTGTCCCTAGGCCCTTTAACGAACATGATCCTACCCTCCTCTTACTGATGTGAAAGCCTCGCTGTTAGCAATGAGTCAAGCCAAGGGGCCCTGATTCATGCACTGCACCCTTTTTTTCCAGTGTGTCTCTTGATAGAAGATGATGTCGGGTTTGAGTCTCCTTAGGTGTGTGGATAACCCTCTTTCTCTGATGGGGGTGTTTGAGCCGGCTACATTCCAACTAATTAGTGTGGAATGGGTCCGTACTAGGGGCTTGTGTGTTTGGTTTGGTATTGTGTCATGTGTACACTCAAAGATATGATTCGTAAAGCAAGATAACGACCTGTCTCGTGGGTGTTTCGCCGTCGCCAGCCTGCAGCAAAACCTTCCCCTAACCTTTGATCATTCTGCCCCCGTGTGGCCACGCCTGGCATCCACTCCCGCTTGCAAAATAAGTACTTATGTTAAATAATTTGTAAACATATTAAACAATTAACAATAGTTAAACAATTTTAAAGGCCTCATTGAGCACCTTTTTACAACAGGTCCACCTACAGTGGAAAAAGTAGAACCTTAGCTTGTTAAAGAAGAAGAGAGGGTCCAGCTCTACCCAAAACCCCCATTAAGGAATCAACCATTTTCGTGCTCCCCGCCTATATTAAAGTGTCGCCTGGCTACTGCCGGGTCGTCAAAAACTAGTTGTCGCCCTTCCATTTGTACTCGCAGCTTCGCAGGATAGGCCATTTGAAAGCGGATATCATTGTCATATAGGTGCCTGCAAATAGGCGTGAATAGTTTTCTTTTCTGCGTGACGCTGGCCGAGTAGTCTTGGAACATGAGAACTCTCTGACCTCCTACCACGAGAGCGTTCTGACCTCTATAGGCTCTTAAAATTTTCTCTTTAACTGCCCAGTTGAGATACCTGGCTATAACAGGTCTAGTCTATCTCCCTCTCCCCTCTGGTCTCTGGGCCCTAGCTAAAGGGGCCGCGCTCCACTGCCCACGTATCCAAGGTCAACTCCATTCCCAAGGCCCTGGGTATCTCCGTTGTGAGATAAAGTGTCAGGGCGTCTCCCTTTACTGACTCCGGAATTCCCACAAAGCGAAGATTAGTCCGCCTACTGCGGTTCTCTAAATCTTCTATTCTGTCTCTGAGGGCGGCCTCGGTGTTCCTTAAGTGAGCTAGGGAGGATTCGACCTCTGAAGTGGAGATCTCGCAGAGGTTACTTCTGTTCTCCAGTCTAAACGATCTTTTGACAATATAGTGATTAATGCAGGGCTGCATTTGATTGAGGTATGGAGGACCTCCAGCCTTTTTCGATTAGTGGCATTAATAAGCGTGAACTGTCCTGGGCACCGTGCGTCGCCTGTGTGACACAGGGTCTAGGGTTGAACTCCCTGTACTCTGGTAAAAGTTGTGAGGGGGTCACAGCTTCCCGTGAGGTTAGCTCTGGGGAAGATGGGGCGCTCGACTCTTTGTTCTTGGATATGGCGGGAGGTGTTGGTGACATGGTTCCCCCCCTTTTCCTCCCTCCGTTTTTCTGAGGAACAGTGTGGAACGACTAATGCGTGTTGGGAGTTCATGCCCCGCACCCTGTGGATCGACTCGAGTTGTGACGTGTCCTGAACGTTTGTATTGGCGTTTGGACACGTAGTGTGTCCATTCCCTAAGGCCCGGGTCTATATGTTAAGTGTAGGCGGTATCGATTCGGGGGGCCTTTTTGGGTATTTTTCATTGTGATTCTACATCTCTTCTCACGATTAAGTGTTTCTTTCTAAATTGACCTAACAGAATTCCCTGACCGACCCTGTGTCGGCTTAATCAGCCTGTGTCAGCCTGCCCCTCCCCGCCGAAAACAGAGAGGATCACAGTAGTTATGGCAGACCAAAACGAGACCTTACCACAACATGGGACCGAACATTGACAAACAATTTGTCCACTAAACAAAGCAAAAGCAAGAAAGTTGTCATTGTTTCCAGTAGATGGTCAATTCGAGTTGGGTTAGCGTTGATCTTACCTCTAGTGGGAAAACAGTGCCATGCGCCCAGGTTTCAAACTAGTAAGAGCCAGGGTAATAGATGTCCAGACTCCCTCAACAATTTGTGCAGGCCTCCCTTCGCAGCTCAGCAATGAGTCAGATCACTTGGTTCTGTGAAGTAAGTTCCTTGGAGGTGAGATGACCCCTACAGACTTGGAATCACTGTGCCAGGTAGGGGGAGCTTACAGCTCTCTGTAGGCCTATATGGAGCACTGTAAGTTGTGTGACGGATAAGATTGCAGAGGACTGCGCCTCTCTCTAAGAGCACCTGCTCTGATAGTGAGGTTGGGAGGAGCAGACCGGCCAGGAATATGGGGGGGGGGGGGGGGGGGTGCGGCGATTAGGACATGTCACAAGGTGGCCAAATTTACCACAGCCCGTGAAAAGGAAGGTGGCCCTTCTTTCGGTGCGTCAGTTGAGGCTTAGTCAGAGTGAGGTGTTTAGGGAATATGGGTCGGGGGTGGTTGGCCGGCTCACTTTTTGACTTGGGAAGTGAGCAGAACGGCAATTTTCCCGCCAGGAGGGACTTAAAATGGCCGCTCTTCCCGCCTTGTCTTTCTTCTCAGCACTTGGGGGTATACGTAATGGCGGCTGTTCCCGCCACTGATATGGCCAGAGGCGCTTCCCACAATATAAGTGCCTTAGAACGGTCTCACCTTTCAGTTGAGATGTAGGAAGGCCGTTGGTGCGGGCTCCGCGTCAGGAGGACTTCGAAGTGTGTCCTAAGGCCCTGTTTCAGAGCCGGCGCTTGTCGCTGGATCTGCGGGTCTCGGTCGGGCTGTGGGAAGTCAGGCGCTGGGCATGCCGCTCGGATCCGCCGCCAAGATCCAGTTGCTGTGTTCTCTCTGCCGCAGTCTCGTCGGCGTGCGGGAGCCCGCGTCCTGCTGCGCTGGCTGTCTGAATGCAGTCTCCCTTTGCGCACCGCAGCCGAGTGTCCGCGCCGCTCGCACTCCTCGCCTCGCTCCACCGCCGGGCTAGCACCGAATCACCCGCAGGGCGAGCGGTCCAGTGGATGGTCCGTAGGCGCGCTCCTCGAGGTTTCCCGCGCCCCGGCTGATGATTACCGTGGAGGGGAGTAATCTCAGCGCAGGTAGTCGTCCGCGGCGTTATACAAGGAGTTGTGAGCTGGAGCAGGGTTTTCCGCCCGCTGGGCACCGTGAGGTGTTAGAGTTCCCTTCAGAGTCGCAGCTACCTCCGCGGCAATGCAGGGCCTAAGATGGCCGCCGCAGCAGGCGGCACAAGGGCTCCTTCTGAGGTTAAACCGACCTCCATGACCCACCTATAGGAATGTGGTATATGGCTTCACCGCGTGATCCCGGGATCTGTGGCTCCTCTGCAGCCGTGTGTGGTAGGTTCTGGGCTGATTGTAGTGGTCGGTGATCCGTTTTTAGGAGCTGGTCCGCGGGAGCCTAACTAAAATGCGGCCACGTTCAGTAGCTCCGCCCCCGGAAGTCCCTAAAACAGCAATTCTATATTCACCACAGGTGAATTGAAAGGTGCAAAAAATACCGTTTAATTATATACAATAAATAACAGTTAATGTTTTTTGACTTTTGTGGCACCCATCCACTGTTTCATTGACGCAGCAATCTACGAAAATCAAAAACAGCAATTCCTAGTATTCACCATAGGTGAAGTTGAAAGTGCAAAAAAATACCGTGTATTATATAACGAAAAACATAACAGATACGTGTTTTTTTGCACTTTTGCCCAGTCCAGATTTGTTGATAGACACCTTGCAAGTTTAAATTTGAATCCAGCAATTTTTTGTTTTGAATAGAGGATTTGAGAATAGCTGTGATTTGCCTCTTTTAATAAGAGACCTTTTTTTTTTTTTTTTCCCCAAACTAAAACATACCTTCCTCAAATTTTTAATATTACTTGAACATGGAGCGAAATGCAGGTGGTAACAAGCAAAGAGGGGGTAGCAACATGAGGTAAAGATGTACGAGAGAAGGTGCTCCTTCCAGTGCTGGCGACAACAAACGCATGCCAGCGGATCGTCCATTTGCAGGACGCGTCGAGGCCTGTCATCTCTGGTCAGGCCCTGTGAATCTAATAACGAACAATCGTCGCAATCTGTCCGTTCATGGTTAATGCAACCTGCATCCCGCAGTCCTTAACCCTCCTCGTCCTCGCAGTCCAGGCCACAAATGTCGTCATCAGCATCATCACGTCCGTCCAACATGAATCAGCAGCCCAAATGTCAACTCGTGTACCCACCACGTGTATAATCCAATTGTTCTGAAGAACCTCTTTGATGACAAAATGCGTTGGGTCAGAAGGCATGTTAAAAATCAAGAGATGAATTTTAGTCTGCCTCTGACGCCCATTACTGATGCCCAAATCAGAGATGGTGAAGGAAGCCGGTCAAATCGCAAAAATCCCCGGGCGGCTCGCAACGCTTGCAGTGCCCCTTCTTGTAGCCCGCAGCTTCTGGATGCAGATGTCAGGACGAACCAAGTCACCTGTGTTTGATGATGATGAAGATGAACGACGTTGCGGATCCATCCTGTCTTTGTCCGCAAATTTGCTTGCGAGCGCTACATCAGTGGACTATGTAGGAAGAACGATGGGTATTGTCAATACGGTCCCGCCACAAAAGGAGAGGGGGTCGGTCGCAGAAGTCCGCTGATATTGATTCCGCCAGCCACGTCAGCGCAAACCCCGCTCTCCTCCTTATCGCCCGTCAAAAAGTCCAGGACCTCTCAAGCCTGGCCCTTCTTGAGCGAAGCCTCTCAAGTCAACCAGCGATTCCATATGCCCGCCTTTTTGCCGTAAACGCATCAGTAAGGCAAGAACCTTAGGTGTTAACCCCCACCAACATTCTAGTCACATGCAGCAATGCATGAGTTGAAATGGAGGCAACACTTGGCCAAAAAAAGGCCAGACCCGAACGCCAGCTCCAACCAACTGTCACACCCTCTGTCCCGCCTTCCTCCGCCACCACCAAAGCGTCTCCTCAGCTGCCCATGTCTCTCAGAGTCATGACCAGGATCTATTGCCCCCGCTTCAGCCTCCACCGACGCCCGAGTACCACCAAGCAACCACCAGCGACCCATCCAACCCCTTCTTCTCTCCGCAGTTTGACGACCTGCACGGCCGTAACAGCGGCCAGTCCACAGCAGCTTCTGTCTTCCAGGTTAGGGAGCAGAAGAAACACATTAAACCCAAACCATCCCATAGCCAAAAGCCTGAATGTCGGCATTGCCAGGCTTTTGGCCTTGAAATTTTGCCGTTCCCGTCTGGTGGACCCAGATGGTTTCCGCCACGGTCAATGGCCCCTCTGCTTGCCCCCAATACCAATTGCCGGAGCAGGCATTTCTTCCAGAAAAGCCGTCCCTGCCCTGGCCACCACGTGTCATCTAAAATTTCAAGCGCGTTGTCTGCATCTGTGGCCTGGGAAAAGTCATCTGACCACCGACACATTGACTAGTAAGGCACGGCCAAGTCCCGCTAAAAATCTCTGTGACAGCTCACTGGGTGAGCTGGAGTGGATGTCTCAGGGGTGACGGTGGCTCTCCAGGCTCGACGCACGCCTCTTCAAAAACCGCAGGGATGGTGCAGGTTTCTTTCCCCCACGGTCCTCTGGTGGCATCACGTGCCAGAGAAACCAGGCCATGTTGAAATTAATCCTGGCTTGGAGACCGTCCACACACAGTCAGGAAGCTCGTGGACGGCGTTCTAAGCAACGAGACCCCCAGAGCGCTGGCTGGGTGCAAAGAACCTTGTGCCAGGCAAGGTGGTGTGCGATAACGGCGAAATATCTAGCTGGCCGCCTTAAAGGGAAATTTTTCGGTAGGCTGAGCACATCCTTGCCTGGCACATTCATGAACCTTGTCGTCCAGAAAATTCTAAAGAGCTACCCGTGTCTGACTGCGCTGCTTAAGAAGGCTCAAGGTCTGAGTTCGCACTTCCGCCGTTCCACCCTGCTTTTCGTCCCGCCTGGCTGCGTTGCAGCGCTCAGCTCGGCAATCCCCATCAACCGTCTCATTGATTGAACGTGGCAACACGCTGGAATCCACCCTCCACATGCTCCAGCGATTGTGGCCAAAGCAAGCGCAATGCCATTACGCAGTACGAAGTGACACAGTCCTGACAAGCAGCGTGGCGGACCTCGGGGTGTTTGACACCGAGAGTGGAGCAGGTGAAAGAGCTCTGCAACCATCCTTGCCATTTTTGAAGAAGCCACCAAAATGGTCATTGCGGACGATGCCCTTGTCAGCATGGAGCATTGGTGGTGATCGTAGTTCTGGAATTCGATCGTGCACACTCTGAAAACAACAGGTCCCAGCCAGCCGACTGAGGAGAGACGGACACAGATGCGGATCACGGATCCTTCTCTCCATCAAAATCCACAAGGCCCGACAGTTTCACATTTTCCATCGGATCTTCATTAGGCAGTGGGTTCGGTATTTTTGTTGGGGGTCCTTGAGCTAGGTGCAAGGTGCGCCACAGCTCTCAGGGCGCATCATCTGAGGCAAGTCAGGGACTGTGTTGAGCTGAGCCCGAGGCAGCGGAGGAGAGGAGGAGTGGTATTCCTAAGACACCGACGTTACCGACGATCCCTGCTTGAAAGAGGATGCCGCGAATTTGAGGCGGATGAAGGAAGATGAGGAATATCAGTTTGCTAGTGTCCCCTCGACCCAGAGCCTTGGAAATCAAGGCTCCATCTCTCACATGAGTGCTTGATCTCCATTTCCTCCAACATGATCCTCGCATTAAGGCATTCAAAAGTGAACAACATTTACTGGGTGGCCACCCTCCTGGATCCCCGTACATACCAAAACGCACACTTTCCTTCCACCCACCAATTAAAGAGTAAAATGCAGGAAATGGAGACCTATGCGTAGATTGAGATCAACTGAGACATCTGTTGCGTCTGACTTCCACTTTTCCCCAAATGTCACGGTGAACAACATCAGCGACGTGACAGCAGTAGAGTCCAAGTTATCGCGTCAGCGGCAGCAGCAGGCAAGGTGGCGGAATGCCTAATGGTGAGACCTCCTTGCAATCTTTGTTTACCACCTCACCAACGCATGCAATGCAGGGCACACATACAACACACAAAGCAGCTTAAGATCATGTGCACGACATCTGGCGTCTCAACCCGAGGTTTTTGCATGTGGTTCCGGACCCAATAGACCTTCGGTATCCAAAATGGAATGAATGGCCCGATCTATTTCGCCACGCCTATAGAGGTGTAGTCCTGCCCAGCAGCCAAGCGTCAATATCTAGAGCGGACCCTTCAGCAACAGCCTGGAGGAGACCATTACAGACAAACACATCCGCTTCCACAGATAAAGTGGGATCGTTTGACTTTCATCAAGATGAACAGCATGGATCTCTGATGATGTTGTGGACCCAATTGCCGAGGTCACCGGATAGTTGCCGTCTACTCACATTCTTTCAAATCAGAAATGGTCCTCTTGAAAACTTTTTTTAAAAATGATCAATTCTTACTGCCGATTTTTTATTCTCTTTCCAACCATGTTCATTTTGCTGGAATTTGCCTGTGAGAGACTGTAAAAGACAGCAAGGTTTCAGGACAACACCATATTCCATTTACACTCACTTTATCGTTAAGAAGTTTTTCGCATTGTCCATGTTTGAGGTCATGTTGCTGTCAGATACCGCTATAACATGGTCCTTTGGAACAGAAATGTGACTTCTAAGTGGCCTTTCTCCCTCACAATTTTTAATAGTGGCTGAGAAGTCAATAATTATAATTTTTGGGGACCTGTTGCTGGTGAGATACAGCTATAATTATGGTCCTTTGAACGAGAAATGTGGCTCTAAGTGGCATTTCTCCCTCACATTTTTAATGAGTGGCGAGAAGTCATATTTAAAAATTTTTTTGGGGACCATGTAGCTTGAGATAACAGCAATAATCATGTCCCTTTGTAACAGAAATGTCCTTCTGAAGTGGCATTTCTCCCTCACAATTTTTAACAGTGGCCTGAGAAGTCATTTTTATAATTTTTTTTGGGGTTCAAGTCTGTCTTTGAAATTCCGCAATACTACAGGTCCTATTATAAAAAAAAATGTATGTTTCTTTCTAACAGACATCTGTTTCTTCACAATTTGTCAATAGTGGCTCAAGGGTGATGGTGCTGTCCGAAACAGGAATAGGTAGACACGGTTAATGGACACATATTGCGAAATGACTTGTTTTTACAAGATCTTTAACAATCAGCTATCAATCCTGTATGAGACAACCCAAGTTAATACAATGAAAAAAAGAGAAACAAAGACATGGAGGGATTCCATCCTATTTTTAAAATGGTGTTTTCTAGAATATAAAGTACAAAAAACTTGCATGTACAAAATAGCTGTTAAAAAAAAACTCCTCTGAATTGACAAGGGAGTACAGAAAACTTGACCAGATGTAGTTATTCAGAGGACATGGAGTATGGAGCACGGACAAGAAACAAAGTACAGAGACCATTTCCTCCAGCACGTTGAGTAAAATGAGAAAAAGAATGCCAAGAAAAAGGCAACCTGGTGGATACAGATCGTTAACCACCAGTATCCAAGTAAGCTCAATTGGTCCACACTCATAACGGAGTGGCAAGCGCTACCCAGGATTGACGTGTACTAGAGGAAGGCTGAGATTCTCCACACTTCCGCACTCTGCTTCAGCACGACAGTTTTCCGTTGCTGTCGTCATCAGGGCCATTTAACCTGCGTGTTTAATAGATGACGGACGCCACCTGGCTCTCACCGCACCCACTGTAACTCCGCCCTGGGTCACTGCTGTGGCCTCCATACAGTATAGTCAATGTCCCTTCAACTAAACAATGGTGGTTAAAGACTCCTTTTTTTCCTCAGGCACTGTTTAAATGTGGGGGCCATGCAGGTTTGGGCTCATCTGCGTTCTAGGACACGGATATTCAATGTCCAGTTCAAGTAAGATATGGTTCAAATCATACTGCCTTCTGCACTTTCTTTAATATTGTGGGTGATGCAGGTTAAGGTCAGGCTGTGGTACAAGACAGGGATGTAAATGGTCTGTGACTTTTTTTCTGTGGTCTTTTATAGACCTAAGTGTGTTGCCTAAGATGTACCCTATCCATTTGACTGTTTGTGGAAGTTAATTCCAGCTACTCCCCCTTGTTTGGCTGTAAGAATGAAGGTGTTGTTGCTCTCCCATAGACTTTAATGTAATCGCTCCATAATCGATGCTCACTATCTTAAAACCTATCGATAGCGGCCGACCTACGACAATCGATCGATCTCAGATAGCCAACTCAAATCGCTCACACTACAGCTGGACATAGGCACCCATCAGAGGCTGTCCGCTGTCTATAATACATGTGGTAGTAAGAGAAACATCAATATGGTCATAAACATGATACTTTAAATAATGTAACAACAAAAAATAACAAGTTGTGTGCAGAGCGACCATAGCATTGCAGGTCTGCACAAGGTGAATACAGCAGGAACCTGCTGCAGATGTGCCACAGAAAACCTGGATTCCTGTTGGGGAAGGCAACCATTTTAGCTTCAGGAAACAAAGGTACTGACACATGAAGCTAGTGTGGCTGCTATGCGGCTAGTGATGGATGCCTTGCCCAGATGGTCATCATAGCGCAGGATGGAGTCAACCCAACAATCAGGACAGGCTTTTGGCAGTTTGCAGGAGGCCTATAAAAAAGGCTAGTACTCCATGTGTTCAGGGATTTGATCTGCTCCTGGCAGGGATGCAGAACAGCAGAGGAGCTTGAGAGCTCTAGCCCCCCAGAGCTTGGAGATGAGTCTGACCCCTGTGGGTAAAGATATTATGGTAGCTCGGAGGAAAGTCCAAGTGGTCCTCTACAGTTGTTTATAGTATTTTTTATTATTTTTAGTGCCAGACGGCGAGGTTTTGATTTGTTTTTGGTACATGTCTCCTGTGCCTGAAATAAAACTGGGGGGGTGAGGGGCCAGTTAAATGGAACTAGTGTCATGTGCCATACGGCGATCCGAGAGCTAAATACCCCCAGGACGGTCCAAGATGACGGCAGAAATGTGAGTAGATCGTCACAATAGATAAAAATTGAAAGTGAACCCATTAAAAGTAATATATGGCTGGTGTCGGCTGTTAGTTATAGCTAGCCAATCCCAGCCCACCAGTCATTAACATGCCACGGTCGCAATTAGAATATTAACATTCAAATTCAAATAACAGTGGCACACTATGGACTAAAGAAACCACTAATGGGAACATAAGGAAAATTGGAACAAAGCATTACTGCTACAAGATACATGAAAAAAAATGAGGCTCTTAGTTCACACTTTTGGCCAAATTGTTTTAAGCTCACTCCCACTCAAGGGACCTCATATGCAGTGGGATCCCTACGCTATTAGTTGTACCTCTATTGGGTCCTGTTGTTTCTGACTATATGTAGGGTGAGGAGGTGCGTCCACATTTTGGTTTTTGCATCCCACCCACTTTCTCAGGTTTTAAATCATGCGTGTTATTTGAAGCAGGTATCTTCGCTCCCTTAAGTGAGCAGGTACAAACAGGACCCAATAGAATAACAATAGCGTAAGACCCAACCTGCATATGAGGTCCCATGAAGAACTGGGAGTGGCTTAAAAAACATTTTTGGGCCAAAAGAGTGAACCTAAGAGCCTCATTTATTTCATGTATCCTATTAGCCGTAATGCTTCTTCCAAATTCTCCTATTCCCATTAGATGGTTTCTTTAGTCCATAGTGTGCACTGTTATTTGAATTTAATGTTTAATATGTATTGCTGCCACACCAGTGTGCATATGGCTTTTCAACAAATTTTTCCATGTGCAAAACCAAGTGTTGTTTCTGGCAATTAGAATATTAGGCAGTTTGTTGTGGCACCATTCACCCCCTCTGCCACGCGATCGTGGGTTCCTGTTCGGTTACCCTTGCAGCCAGGGGTCTATTGAATGACTCAATGGCTGCCATGATCAAAATCCTATTCTACCTGCTATAGGTTAATTTAAAAAAAAATCCCATTAACCATATAAAAAACATAAACAATAAAAAAGTAAACAATTTACTGCGTCTGCTCTAACACAATATCAGGTTATTTTCCCGCACGGTGAATGCTGTAAAAAAAAATGTAAAATCAGAATTGTGTTTTTTTGTTTATCCCTCCTCCCAAAATAAGTAGAATAATAATGATCGAAAAGTGGCGCACACTCCAAACTGGCGGCAATAAAAACTAGACCTCATCCTGCAAAAAACGGCTCTGCTGGAGGAACAATGAGAACATTATTGATCTCAGAATATGTCGGTGCCATGCAAATTATTTTTTTTTACTTTTTTAAAAAAAAGTAGTTTACCACAATGAAAACTATGCAAATTTCTTATTGCCAGAAGCATTTATAATGACCAGGGAACTTGAAACCACAAAATGGCGCAACTGCATTTTTTTTTCTTTCCATCCCACAAATAATTTAGAGTGTTAGAGTAGGTTCCCATCTGTACTGAGATCACCATTTTATTTGTGCACTCCACCCGTCCACACAGACTGTTTTTAATCAGAGCAAAATGTAGCTGGGACCTTCTCTCCTTGAAAATATGGAGGTCTGAACAGGCAACAAGCAAGGTAAAATGTCAGAGTAGGTTCCCATCTGTACTGAGGTCTCCTTGTTGTGGTGGATGGGCTCTTACAGTTATGATCAAAAATATTTGCTAAGAACCTCAAATTTTCATGTGTCCTGAAGTAGCAGAAATAGTTTTTGAAAAAATTCCTATATTCCCCTTTGACTGCTTCTTAGAGCTTGCAGAGCGCTGCTGAGACTGTGTTGTGTTTGCAAAACTTTTGCTGCCGCACCAGCGTGCAGTGTAGGTTCCCATCTGTACTGAGGTCACCTTGCTGCGGTGGATGGGCAATTATAGTTTTGATCAAAAATGTGTGCCAAGAACCTCAAATTTTCATGTGTCCAAAAGAAGCAGAAATGGTTTTTCAAAATCCTTTGACTGTTTCTTAGAGCTTGCAGAGCGCTGCTGAGACTGTTGTGTTTGCTTTGCTTCTGCTGCCCGCGTGTACCTATATTAATTTTTTTGCAATAAGAACCTAACATTTTCATGTATCTAAAGTAGTAGAAATGATTTTAAAAAAATTCCTATGTCCTCTTGGCTGTTTTCTCAGTGTTCATAGAGGGCTGCTGAGATTGTGTTGTGTATCCGTACATCATGTGTCGGTAATTTTTTTTATTTGAAATTTGCTAACTTTTTTTTTACTGTATCAATGAGTCCCCCTGGGGTACCTGACCACTAGGAGGGTGCAATGGCTTGTCCTATATTGGTTGTACTATTATACAGCTAACTGCAACCTTTCATTCATTGCCTATTACACCTTATGGCAGGGTATACTAAGTATAGCAACATGGCAGCTAAGGAAGCCAGCATAATGCCTCTGACTGCCCCCGGATAACGTCGCAGGGCGATCGGGGGTAAGAACCGTTCCTCATTCATTTAGATTCCGCAGCGTCCAAGTTGTTTGATTGCAGGGAGGCCACCCCCACCACATATAAGGTGGGCTCAGTGCACGCGCCCGCTCCATACACCCTTCCCGCAATTTGAGCACACGGCTACATCAAAATATGTTAAGGACCGCCCATTTCAGATTGTGTGCACTGCGTGTTCATCACTAGATACTAGAACAACATTGCAATAAGATCTAGAAGGTCACTGCTTCTGCAAATGACTCTTGTTTCCGATAGTTTTGATTTCATCCTTATAATATTGTAAAAAGAGAAATCCTCGGGATCTGACTCCTGCGACCGATGAAGTGCAGCGGTCATGTTCAGCCTGAACACCAGGTGGCAGCGGAAGATCAGAAATCTGAGTTTTTTTTCTTGCAGCTACAGGAAAGTTTCAAAAAATATATATATATACATATTTATTGGAATAAAATGTAGAAACCAGAACAGGAATCTGCTGAATTATAACACACGGGATATTGAAAGCAAATCTGCACTCGGGTGACTTCTCAGGATAAAAAAAGAAATCACAGAAAAATTGGGCATTACTTATTGAAAAACCCAGACACACGGTCGCACTCACTGCACCATGGCAGGACAGTGTACTATTGCGATAAAAGTCCCAGTGCATCATGTGAGAAGCCACACGGGGCAAATACTGGTGAACAGCTGCTCATTATTACATGGTGCACCACATGTAACAGTATGCCTGTCCCCTCTGTAAGCCTTATCTATGTGAGATTGTAATGCTAGCAATCACACCCTTTGGGGACATACTTAGGGACAGAACCAAAATCTCCCATGATCCAGAGAAAAAAAAGTTTGGCAAGTATTCTGTAACACTCTTTCCCTTCTCTGTAGACTTCTATAGGCAGCTGTGACCTGAACCCTCACCAGCAGCTCCTCTCTCCCCTCTGCATAGACGTAGGTAGGCAGATGTAACATTAACCCACAGTGCAGCTCACTGCAGCTCTTTCTCCCCTTGCCATGTACTTCTTTAGGCAGTTCTAACCTAAAATCTCACCGCAGTTCCCCTCTCCGCTCTCCATGGATATCTATAGAAAACTGAAACCTGATCCATTACTGTAGCTCTTTCTTTCCGTTGCCATGGGCTCTATGGGCAACTGTAACCTAAACTCTCACTGCAGCTCCCCTCCCTCTCCTTGGACATCTATAAACAACTGAAACCCTCTCCCCTCTCCATAGACTTAGGTGGGCAGCTGTAACATGAACCCCCAGTGCAACTCACTGCAGCTCTTCCCTCCCCTCGCTATGGACTCTATAGACAGCTGAAACCTGATCCCTCACTGCAGGTTTTCCTTCCTCTTGCCATACACTATATAGACAGCTGAAACCTGATCCCGCGCTGCAGCTCTCTCCCCCCCACCTCCTCACCATGGACTTCTGCAGGCAGCTGTAACCTGAACCCTCAATGTAGCTCCTTTTCTCCTCTACATGGACATCTAAAACCTGATCCCTCACTACAGCTCCCTTTTACACTCTCCATTGACATCAATGGAAATCTGAAACCTGATCCCTCAGTTCAACCTCTCTATACTCATCATATAATGATAAGGGCAGCTGTAATCTGATTGCTTGCTGCTTCTTCCCCCTCCCCTCTCCAAGGACATCTATGGGCAGCTGTAACCTGATCCCTAAGTTAGTCTATAGTCTGCCTACCCTCTCAAGATGGGTTTTGCAGTGAACGGAGAGTCAATAAACAGTGCAGAAGCGGAGGAGAATAGGAGCCTGAAAGCTGGAGAGGCTGACATTTTTCTCTAATATTATATTTTACAAAGTTCCTTGTATTCACTTCTTCTATTGATTTATGCTATGATTGCTGAAAGGTTAGTGACCATGTAAAAACCTGGCAGCCAGGAAAATGGAAAATAATCATTAGGGTCTGAGCGGCGGTTACCTTATTCATTGAGCGTTTTAGTTCTTTTTCCATTTTATTGGTTGTATTTTTCACTTTTTCTTATCATAGATTTCCGGATAATTAATAAACTACTGTTTGAGAATTTAGCAAATTCTATGTTGCTATAGATATTAATTATTGTGATTCTTCTTGGGACTTTATGCCTTCATTTAATTTATCTTATTTTTATGTTATTATTAGGACAGAAAATTTTATCTGTGGTCAGTTGCGGCCCCACTACTTCCGACCCCCACATGATCTTGGGGAGCACCAGCTGTCAGATCTCCATGGCTGCCATCTTACTACAGGTGTAATAGGAAAGCCATATTAGAACACTATTCTACAATGCTATTGTATTGCAGAACAGTGTCAAAGTGATCGCTCCCACTAGTGGTCCAGTAGGCAACGGGAATAAGGGGATGTTCACACGCCGTGTTTTAGATGCGTGTTTGGATCCGTCTGTCGGACCCTAACATGTATCTAATAATGTGCAATGTGATTTACATTGCTTTTAATATTCAACACGCATCAGTGTTCAGACGAGCGATCGCCGGTGCGTCTCACTGCGTCTTTCTAAGAATTGTCATGTCAATTCTTGTTCCGAAAGACGCAACAGGAGCCCTATTTAAAATGATAGGGTGCGATCCTGCTGTATCCAAACACGCAGCTGCAATCACTGCTGCGTTTTTGGATAAGATTTTCGGATTCCAAATGGATCCAAAATTGGATCCAGAAATGCTGTGTGAAAATACCCTAAAAGTAAAAAAAAAAAAAAGTTTTAAAAACATTTAAAAAATTTAAAAAAATAAAGTCTATTGCTACTTTACAAAAAAAAAGGTATAAAATTATTTGTGTGTTTACATCCGTAAATGTCGCCTTCCTAAAAAATGTGGAATAACAAAGGATCAAAAAGTCGCATGTATACAAAACTGCATTTCAGTCTGGTTAAAAAAAAGAATTTAAAAAAAATCCATAGATGGAGAAATAAATATGTTATCTGTCTCAGAATTTGGTGCTGCAATGCAAAAAATGTAAAAGCTGTAAAACAAAAACATTTTATAGTTCCAAAAACTCTACACATTTGGTATCACCGGAATGGAACCGACCTGCAGAATAAAGATGTCATTTATACAGCATAGTGAATTGCATAAAAACGAACACCCCTCTGTCCTCCCAAAAATAATTTTTTTTAAAAAAGGCACAATTGCATTTTTGGACATTTCATCCCACAAAAATTTCTTACTGGTTTCCAAATACGTTCCATGGTAGGTAAGCGATACTATTAAAAAAGCAATAAAAATCCTCATGTAGCTTTGTAGACAGAAAAATAAACAGTGACTCAAATTTATAAAGATAACAGAGAAATTTCATTTTTCTTTATAAGTATTAAAACTCAACATAGAATCCTAACAACCTGCAGAACTCACAAAACATGGTACCTATACCACTTATTTAAAGGGATGTTATCGTTTGAGCTGCTCGTGCTGTTCAGCTAATTTTCTCAGATTGAGTTTGAATTCCAGGGGCGTGTTCTTCCTCTCAGCAGGCGTGTCTCCCCTCCCACGAGGCGTGTCTCTCCTCACTGAAGAACTGTGACATCATCATTTTGTTTAAAGCAGGGGATGCAGAAGGTTGTCTGGATATAACAGCTCTGTAGACTCCTGCATGCTTATGTCTGCAGCCTTGAGGCTCCAAACTTCAGCAAGCACCTGTCATATGTCTTAGTTTACACACAACTGAAAGCCAGCAGCTGTTACTTCTAGTAGTGTTCATTCAAATTGTACTGACAACAGGCAGAGATCTTTACTCAACTACAAATGTCAGCTTCAAGTAAAGATCTCTGCTTCCTGTCAGTGACATGTGAGTGAAAATGGGGTAGACGCAAATCAGCTTTGAGAGAAGGCCCTGCTCAGCATGTAACTAACTTGGGCTAGTGGTGCAGAGGTAGAGCAGCAGTGATAGACTATTGCTTTTACAACGAAGGGGTTTGGAGTTCTAGTCCCTCACAGGGTATATTTTTTTTTTTCCCCTAAATTCTACACATATGTAGAGAGACCTAAAATATATGTTAATCTCTATAATGATATACATACACATACAGGGCTCCCCTATATAATTTCTCATCCCCCAGAATATATGCATTGTATCACGTATGTTGGAAGTGCTTGGTGTGACTGCAAGGATGGGACACTATATAGGGGAGCTTTGTGTGTGTATATGAATAAAATTATAGATGTCTACACATATATTTTCATATCTTTACATATGTGTACAAATTTTAAAGGAAAAAAAAAACTACTGATGGGGCTTGAACTCCCAACCTCTGTCTTGCAGGGCTAATCACCTAAACACTGTACTATATAAGCAGCTCATGCAGATGCTGTGTTGAATCCTTATGTTATACACTACAGGTGATGACGTCAGAAGGAGGCGGGGCTTGTATTCGATCTGCGGAACAGAACGCCTTCTTTTCCAAGTAGCAGCTTAAGGACTGGATCTGTGAGGAGGTGAATCAACCTCTTGGCAAAAGCCCCTTAAACAGGCAGTAGTTACCCAGAACATTGACCCTAAAGCTGGGAGATGTACATAGAGCCAGCAGACCATGGTTTCATTATCGATTTTAACAGCTCAGAGGGGAGTAAACACAGAGTGTGCAAGCAGCCAATCACAGCGCAGGGGGCGTGGCTGGGGCATTTCCTGTCTAGGGGCGTATCCCAAATGGCTGAATGAAATGTCAGCCAGCCAATCACAGTGCAGGGGGCGTGTCTAGGGTGTGAGAATTGACCAGGGGGCGTTCTGAGCAGCAACAGCAGAAATAAAAGACAGTTTTACAGAGAAGCTCATATCTGCTAAATCAAATGACAGAGGTAATGCAACCCAATTACACAAGTGCTTATTTTTACTGTCCCCATAATCTGAGACATGATCTTTGTAACGATAAAACCCCTTTAACTCAGAACCCTCCCCCCCACCCACTACACAACAACCCCATGAAATCAAATTGCCCAATGTTATCTTTTTTTAACCTTCCAGCCCACAAAGATTTTTCGTTTCTCAGTTGATTCTATGGTTCAGTCAATGTCACCATTACAAAGAACGTCTTTCCCTGCAAGAAAACAAGTCCTCATTTGTATATGTAGACGGCTCTTGGAAGTTGGTGAAAAAACGAAAGCGACGTGAACAAAAGTCCCTGCGGCAGGAAAGGGTTAATATTACTGCGCCCTCTGTCGAGGCAGGAAGAAATTGCAACAATGTATCAGTGACATAAGTCAGAGCTGGATTTATGGGAGGTGCTGCCCTGAATACGCCCCAGAGGAGCCACTTTTCTTCTTGATTACTCCCTACTTTATGGTTTTGCCACAATTTTTGGTGTCCAACCTGCAGTCCCCCAACCACTGGCAAACTACAACTTCCACGGCTCCAGCTGGACGATGGGTCCTGGAATTTGCAAGTTCTAAAGACTTGTCTCCATTTGCTGTTGCCTTTTACTGGCTGTAACTTTAAAGGGGCGCCCCCCAAAGTAATAACAGCTTCAGTCTTTTGAGGATGATTAAAAAAAAAAAAAAAAACCTTCTTAGTCTGTAGGAAGATCACCCCAAGTTTGTCTCCCTCTCTGGCCACACGTGGTCTCCGCATGTCCTTGTGAACTCGACGGCCTATCGGCACAGACTGTTCTTGGTTTTTTCGCAACCAAGGAGAAAAGAAGTTAGTCTGATTCACTGTTGGACCGGGGTGATTGGGGCCCAACAGTAAAGTTGATTCTTGGGGCCCACCAGTGGAGTTAATTCCTAGGTTCACCAGTGGAGTTAATTCTTGGGGTCCACCAGTGGAGATGATTTTTGGGGTCCACCAGTGGAGGTGATTCTTGGGGCTCACCAGTGGAGATGATTCTTGGGGCCCACCAGTGGAGATGATTCTTGGGGCCCACCAGTGGAGAGGATTATTGGGATCCACCAGTGGAGTTGATTCTTGGGGCTCCCAGTGAAGATGATTCTTGGGGCTCACCAGTGGAGTTGATTCTTGGGGCTCACCAATGGAGTTGATTCTTGGGGTCACCAGTGGAGATGATTCTTGGGCCCAACAGTGGAGATGATTCTTGGGGCCCACCAGTGGAGACGATTATTTGGGACTCACCAGTGGAAGGATTCTTGGGGGGCCCACCAGTGGAGATATTTTTTGGGGTCCCAAAGGGGAGTTAATTTTTGGGGGCCCCCACCAGGGAGAGAAATTTTTGGGGGCCCCAAACCAGTGGAGTTGTTCTTGGGGCCCACCAGGAGGGGAAATTTTTGGGATCCCCAGTGGAGAGGTTTCTTGGGGCTCCTAGTGAAAAGATTGCGGGGGGCCCACCAGTGGACTTTTATTTGTGGGACCCACCAGGGGACTTTTTGCTGGGGCCCACCAGGGGAATTTGATTGCGGGGGCCCACCATGGATTTTTGTTTTGGCTGGGGCCCACCAGTGGCCCTTGATTGTGGGGCCCACCAGTGGATTTTGATTGCTGGGGCCCACCAGGGGGATTAAATTGGGGGGCCCCCAACCGTGGCCTTGATTGGGGGGCCCACCATTTTACTTGTTTGGGTGGGGGCCCACCAGTGGCCCTTGTTTCGGGGGCCCACCAGTGGACTTGATTGCGGGGGGCCCCCATTGGACTTGATTGCGGGGGCCCCCTTTTTGGCTTGATTGCTGGGGCCCCCCAGGTTTTGATTGCTGGGGGCCCACCAGGGGACTTGTTTTGTTTGGGGCCCCCAACCAGTGGACTTGTTGCGGGGGGCCCAACCAGTGGGATTGATTGCGGGGCCCACCAATGGATTATTTTTGGGGGCCTCACCAAGGGAGTTGATTTTTTGGGGGCTCACCAAGGGACATGAATTTTGGGGGGCCTAACGGGTTGGAGATGATTTTTGGGGGCCCCCCCATGGAGATGTTTCCTTGGGGGGCCCCCCCAGTGGAATGATTCTTGGGGCCCACCAGGGGAAGAGGTTTTTTGGGGGCCCCACCAGGGGAAAGGTTGGGAAAATTGGGACCCCAAGGGGATTTTTAAAATTTTTGGGGCCACCAGGGATTTTGTTTTTGGGGGGACCCACCAGGGGAATTAATTTGGGGGAACCCCACCAGTGGAGTTGATTTTTGGGGGCCCCCCCTTACAACTAACAATAAAAGGACTCTTGCCTCTCCCCCCTAAAAATCACCCTTTATGTTTTCCATGCTTAGGGCCCCCTGAAAAGGTTTTTTCCCCCACTTACCTACCCCAAAACCTCCTTTTTAAACCTCACAGGGGATCCCCGGGAATCCTCCTCCCCTCTCCTTCCTCTTTCTAAAATGTTTTCGGGGATCGACCCCACTCCGAAATTTACCCCCAGGCTTTTCCCCTTTTTTCTATCCCTTTTCCCCCCAATGCTCTGGAAACATCTGCTGGGGAACAGGTGAACCCCCAAATTTTCCAGGGGTCACATTTTCCCCAAACGTGACGGCAAGGGCCCAGAATCCCCCCGGGAACGGCTGCACCCTCAAAAAAAGGAGGAAAAACAATTTAAGTTTTTAACCCCTTATTTTTTAATTTTTTTTTTTGCCCCCTGAGGGCCCTAAAAACCCAATTTATTACTTTCTAAAACACCCCTTTTTAAGGGACCCTTCAAAAAGGGACCATAGGGACCCCACGAGAAGACACAACAAAATTTGGGCCCCTTTGACGCGGGGCCCAAACCCCGGCCCCCCTTGCCTTTTGGCGGTCCCCGGGATTTCCTTAAAAGGTGGGCCCCCCAACCAGAAAAACTAAAAACCTACACTAAATTTCTTTGGGAACACAAGACACGGGACAAACAAATACAAAACACAATAGGGAAATGTCGGCAAGCAAGGTTTTCCCGCAAAGCGGGGAGCGCAAAATACAAAATCAAAGGGGAAAGGGAAGAAAAGTCCCAAAACCAAACAAAGTCATTTAAACCAAAAAAACCAAAAATAGACAGGCAACTGAAAAAATATAGGAAAGACCCAATATAAAAAGGCACAGGGGACAGGTAAGGGAATCCTTAAATAGGGAACTGGTGAACACCCGAGCAGAGGTTTATAGGGGGGAAATAACACCCAAAACCGGGTAAAGGGAAACAAAGGGTGTCCAAACAAAGAGGGAAAACAGTTTTAAATTAAAAAGGGTGCTGGAGGGGTTCCCCCCGGGCCCCGGGCGTTGGCCTTTAATTTAATAAAAACACGGAAAGGAAAAAACAGTTCAAAAATGGAACCCAAAAATACAAAAACATTTAGGTTTTAAAAAAACCACGGTTTCCCCTCGCAACGGCCCGGGGCCCGGGGACCAGAACTCAAAATGGGGGTCTTTTCCCGGGGGATTAAACAAGACCCGGGACCCCCTCCCCTTAGGTGGGGGGCCAACCCGGCCCTCCACAACCCCCCCCAGGGGTTTTTTTTTGGGGGGGGTTTTGTGAAGTTTTTCCCCCTTTTCCAGCTTTTGGGGGTTATTTTACTAATTTGGAAATCGAATACGGAGCCTTTTGGGCTAGTCGATTGTTTTTATCGATTTGTTTTAGTTGGGGGTTTTTTTGAGTCCCTTTTGACTCCAAACCCAGAACTGTTCACAGTCCCCCTTTCTGGCGGATTTCAATTTTTGTAATTTTTCCCAAACCCGTAACGGCAATAATTTTAGGTGGGAAATCATCGTCAACAAAAAAAAGTGGGGGTGGCCCGGAAAAGGGGCAGAAAATTGGGGTGTTTTTGTATCGAGGAAAATTTGATCTGAATTCCGGGGGGCGACCCAAATACTCCCGGAGAAAAAAAATTTTTTCAGGTTCCTCAATATCCCCGGTAAAATTTGATTTTTCCCCCCTGGGGCCCGAATAGTTGAGCTCTTTCCCCCGGAAGAGAGGGGCATAGTGCAAACATCCCTGGTGCAGAGGGCAGTTTTCCCCCACGTCTCCATCAAATTTGCCCAAAAAAAAAGGAATTACCCTTTAGAAATGTTCCCGGGGTATCAATTACAGCACATACCAATTTAGTGGGACGCCTTAGAAAGAGAACCCACCCCAGAGTCCCCCCATTTCATCAAAAATCGGGTTGGGCCTCCAGTCGAACACAGGGAAAAAAAAAAGGCGGAGCCGGGGAACCCAAAAAATAATTTTCCCCAGTGAGTTTCTCCCCTGACAAAAAAGGAAAAGGGTTTTGGTATTTCGAAACTCCCCCCAAAAATCTAAAAATGGATCTCTGCAGTATAATTTTTTTTATACTTCCTCCATTTAGGGAGGTAAAAAACATCCAAAAAACTGAAAAGGGAAACGAAATGGAACTAGTTCCAACCCCAAAACTTGAGCAACAGCCCCGTGATAAAACTAGCTGTACACCGAGGCAATCCCTTTGCTGACAAGCAAACCCTTGGAAATAGAAAACCAAGGGTTTCGGGCAATACAAATTTGTTTTTTTTAACGGGTTTGAAGGTTCCTGTTACATCCGGGGTTTACCTTCCCGGGAAAATTTCTCAAGGGGCCCTTTTGGGGTTTCCTCCCGGGGGGACTTGGGCCCGTCGGGAAGGGTTTTTCCCGAAAATTTCCGGTTTCCCACAATAAAGGCACAATGCCGTTCTCCAACCGGTGTCCCTCCCCCCCTTTGGGGGCAGCAAAATTTGGCAAACCCCAAAACCATGGGTTTTTTCTTCAGAAGACTGGAGGGAGATGGAAAAAAAAGAACTCTCCAAAGAAGTTAGGGAAGGGGGTTTTACAGGAAAAACCCTGACTTGAGGGGAAGAGCCAAACCCCCTTGCTTTTCCCCGCGGGCCCCTTAGGGCTTTGCAATAGTTACCCGGGAAAAGTCAAGAATTTATTTGGGGGTCTTCAGGGGGTTTGGGGGGTTTTGACCAAAATCTTTTACAAGCATTTAGAAGCCCCTTTCCCGAAGAGGGTTTTTTTTGAGGTTTGGGCCCGGACCACCCGGGTCAATTTTACACCATTTGGGGGAACTTTGAAAAGTAAAACTTTTGGGGCCCGAGCGACGGCCCTTTCTGAAAAAGAAAAACACTGAGATTTTGCCCATTTGCAGGTTGGGATTATCATAAACCTGGCCTAGAGGGTAAAAAAAAAACTTTCCAAATACCCCCCCCCTCCCGGGGGTTTAGGGGGTATCGCTAATGCCCAAACCTGGGGGGGGGGCCCCCGAAGGAGAAAACAACAACCCAAATTTCCCACTCTTTCCCCCCTCGTGGAAAAAATTTTAAGCGAAAAAATAGAAGCCCGGATTCCCCGGAAAAGTCCCCGGAAACTGGGCATTTCCCCCAATCCCGGGGGGGGGGGAAAGGGGGCCCGGGAGCAGCATCTTAGATTTTCTGGGCGGGTGCTAGGGCCACGGGGGGAGGTGGGGCCCCAGATGGGATGGCGGGCCAGGGGCCGGGGGCGTTTATGGTCCAGACGCTGTGAAATTAGATTTTATAAGCCCCCCCATGCCCCTGGGAAAAGGGGGCCGGGAAATCGTCCAAACGGCAGTTTACCGGGCAAGTCCTGCTCAAAGTTTAAAAAACCTTGGGAGTTTTAGGGAAAATGGGGCCCGTTTTAATGTAAAGGGGAACCTTTTGGGAGGGGACAAAGAGAAAGGGAAAAAGACAGAGTGGGGCCCCGACGCTGGTCCCCAAACCCCCCGTTTCCCCGCCTTTTGGGGGTACCCGACTCCCTTAAAAAGGGCGGCCCCCCCAGAAAATTTAATCCTACCTGGAATACTTTGGGAACAAACAAACACAGACAAAAAAAATACCAAAAAAACAATAAGGGAAATGTCAGGCCACAATTGGGTTTGCAGCAAGAAAGGGAGCGGGAGTACAAAAACAGGGGGGAAAGAATAGTTTAGAAGCCGGGAAGGGCAGGTTAACCCGAAAATCCCCAAAAATAACCCGGCAAGCGAAAAGTATAGGAAAAAAACCCCAATTTAAAACCCCGGCACGGGGACAGGAAAGGAATCCTTAAAAAAAGGGAACTGGTGTCACAGAGCAGGGGGTGATTGGTGGAAAAAAAAAACAAAGCCGGATAGGGAAAAAAAAGCTGCAATCAAAAAGGAACACGATTAAATAAAAGGGGGCTGGAGGATTCTGGCCACGGGCGTTGGGGCCCGTAATCAAAAACCCCAAAAGGGAAAGGGAAAAAACTCATTTCACACTGGTAACCAAAGAATTTTCAAAGCATTTTAAAAGTCAAAAACCACTTTTTTCCCTCGCAACGGGCCCTTGGGCCCGGGGGACCAAACCCCCGCAGCTGGGGGGTTTTTTTTTTGGGCATGATCATGACCCTTTACAATGAATTCTGCAAAGGGTTTTTTTGGGGCCAAAAAAGTTGGGGAAAACTGCGGGAAATTTTTTGAGGTTTCCCCTTTTTATATGCAGTTTTTGGGTTTTGTGTTTTTCTCCCACAGGCTTTTTTTTGATGCCATTTTTTTCTGTTATTTTCCTTTTCCCCCCATTAAATTCATGTGACCATCCGTTTGGGTTTTAAATAAATAATGTTCCCAAAAAATCAATAAAATTTGGGGTTGTTTTAGTTTTTAAAATTAGCCATTTTGGGCCCTTTAAAAAGAAAAAAAAAATTTATCCTTCGCCTCACCCTTTCGTTTAAAGCCCCAACACCCTTTGGGAACCACCCATAGAGCCTTCACTGATCAACCCCTATTTTAACTCTGAAACTGATTAAGCGGAAACACCCCAAAAAAAGCTGTCTGCAGATGATTTCTGGCTGACCCCAAAATCTCCTTTAAATGCCCTGCATTGGCCAAACAAAAATTTTCCCCCTCCCTCATCTCCACACTACACAACAACCCAAAAAACGCCTCTTTGACACCTTCCACCCCCTCCAAAGGGCCTAAAGCTCAGGTTTCCGGCCCACTGACCTTTTGGTGCTGAAGCCCTGGCCACCCCACTTCAAAGAAAAAAAATTTGAAAATATCCGGGCAAACATATCCACCCCCAAAGTAATACCCACCCCAAACCCCCCCCCCCAAAACCCCCTCTAATTTTCCTTTAAACACGCCACAAAACCCCTTTACAAAAAAAAGCCCTCTCTGGACCCGTCCTGTGGGAAAACTCCCCCGACCGGGTTCCCCTAACCTCCCCTTCTTTCCCCAAAACTCCGGGAAACCTTGGTCTACTCTCGCCTAATCCGCAATCTCTCTGCTAACTCTCTTCTTGACCCTCTAAATTTCGGGGTTTTCCGCCCCCTACATCCACGGAAACTCCCCTTAAGTTAAAGTCTCAAATGACCTCCAAACAGCAAAATCTCGGGGTAACTACTCATTTTTTCTTCTTTTTGGATCTCTCTGCGGCATTTGAAAACTGGGGAATTCACCAACTTCTCCTCCAGCAACCTTTAGCCCCAGACCCCCCGCCTCGCGGGTTTCACGCCTACCTCTCTGCCCTCGTTTTTCCTTTGCCCTCATTTGCGGGTTTAAAAAACCCACTCCCCTTCCTTTTTGCTTTTGGGGGGTTTCCCAGGGATCATTTCAAGCCTTTTTCCTCTTTTCATTTAACACAGCCCCCTTTGGGACAAACCATCAGCAGTTTTGGGCTTCCATTACCATCTCTTTTGCGGAAACCCCCCAATTAATAAACCCTCCCCTTTGAAAACACTCCACCCTTTTCTACAAAACCCAGTGATGTCTTCCGCTGTCTCTTTTACATCATATCCCCCCTTTCCCATCTGAAACTAAACCTCACAAGCCCGGGAACTTTTTGGTTTTTTCCGCCATCACAAACCCCAACCCCCCCCCCCCCCTGCTTTTTCTGTTTTTCTGCATGGGTTTACCACCTTTTCCCCCTAGGCATCGGGCCCGGGTCGGGGGGTTTTTATATTAGATTCTGATCTGACCTTCACCCCCCATAAAACCAAAACCCGGGGCCCGCTCCTGTCACCCTGCACCCAAGAATTTTCCCCCCCAAAATCCGTCCATTTTCACTTGGAAACGACTAAAACTCCCCTTCCCCTTTATTCTTTCTCGTTTTTGACAAACTGAAAACCCCTTGGGCTTTTTTCGGTCCCCTCTCTGTAAACGCTCCCCTTCTTTCTGTCCTAAAATTTCAGCCGTGGGCTCACTTTCTCTCCAGCCGCTATACTGTTTCCCTACCCTGTGTCACGACTGGTTCCCTTTTCAAAAGGAACAGAAATAAACCCCACCCCAAACTCCATCATAAAGTTTCTCCACAATTTTTTAAACCCTTTTAAAATCTCCCCCCTTTAATTTTTCAAAATTATCCCTCTACCCCCTTTTCCCCCCCACCCCGGCCCCCCCACATCTCCTCCCTCGTCTCGCCCAAACCGCCCAAAACCCGTTTCTCTCCGCTCTGCTGTTTAAAAACAAATTTAAAATTCCTCAATCTTTCCGAACCTCCCATGCCCGCCTACAAAAATTTCACACGTGGGGGCCCCAAATTCTCTGAATTGCTACCGGCGGGCAAATCAGGCACTTTCCCCCAACCCTCACTTTTTTAAGGGGGCCCTAAAAATACATTTTCTCGGTCGGCCCACCAAAAATCCCTAACTGCAATCACACACATCGGTCACCCCCTGCATTTGGGCACCACGGGCACTTAACTGTATAAGATGTACAGTCTGGGGGCAATTTTATCCCCTTTTTCATGTAAACCACCCCCTATTTATGAAACATGGCCCCACCCTTTTAAAAATTTCCCTTTCCCCGTAAGTTTCACCCCTACACCCTAAAGATTGTAATTTTCCCCGAGCTGGGCCCTCACACCTTGTGGGCTCAAATTTTAAAGTACTTTTTAATTTTGTAATGTCTGCACGTTTAACCCTTGGGAAATTTTAAAAATTCTGCGGAAATATGTTTGGGGCCCATAGAAATAAAAAATTTTAAATTTTTAAAATTATTACAAGGCCATAGAGTCAGATGAAACTTGAGGAACACTACATCCAAAAGTGTGGAAAAACAGAACCTAACTCTTTCTCTTGAGCCCTTTTGAAAGGAAACCCTTTCATTTCAGTGGAGCGAAGAATAATCAAAAAAACTCCACATAAACCCCAAAAATGGGGCCTCTCCCCAAAGAGGGCAGTTTCCCCCCCTTTAGCAGGTTTTCCCTTAACCGCCCTAAAAAAATCAAATAATGACTAATAACTGCTAAAACCTCATGCCATTAATCGTCTTCTCCCTTAGACCTGTCCTCTGGGCCCTTTTCCAATTTCCGGGGCTCCTCCCCCAAAACCTGTCCTCTTTCCTTCTCCATTTCCTTTGCCCTCCTTCAAAACCGTCCCCCTGCCTTTTTTCCATTACCCCTGTGCCCTCCTCTAAAACCTGTCCCCGCCTTCTTTTCCCTTACCTTTGCTCCTCCCCCTAACCTGTCCTCTCCCCCCTCCACTACACTTAAAATCCTCCACCTAACCGTGTCCTCTACCTTTTTCCATTACCCCGTGCCCTCCTCCTAAACCCGCCCCCCGCCTTCTCCATTACCTGGCTTCCCCCCTCCAAACCCGTCCTCTACCTTTTTCCCTTACTCCGTGCTCCTCCTCCTAGACCCGTCCTCTTCCTTCTCCATTTTCTCCCGTGCTCCTCCTCCTAACCTTCCCCCTCCCTTTTCCTTTTCTCTAGGCTCCTCCTCCTAGACCTGTCCTCTTCCCTCCCCCTACTCCCGTGCTCCCTCCTCTTCGACCGTCCTTGCCTTCTCCCTTAAATTTTTTGGGTCCTCCTCTTAGAACCCGTCCCTTTCCTTCTCCATTACCTGTGCTTTCCTCCTAACCTGTCCCTGCCTTTGACATGTCGACCATTCCCCCCTGCTACAAATCCTCCCTCCCCCCGGGATCACGGGCTTGGCTTTTCCTGGATTTTCCCCCGTACCCCAAGAACGGACCCTTTTGCGTCTCTCCTTTTCGCTCCACCTCCTCCTTCGCCCACCTCTGTTGGTGTCCCCCAAGGGTCAGCCCGGGCCCCCAAAATCTTTTTCTATCTAAAAATTGGGGGCGGTCAGCTTTATAGCCTCACATGGGTTTCATTACCACCCGTACTGACAACCCCCAGCTTTAAATCTCCGGCCCAGTTCACTTCTCTACTTTTCCCGGATCCTGACTGTCTGTCCCCCCCATTTCCTCCTTCTTCTCCTCCCCCTCCTAAATCTAAAAAAAGGAGGGGGAAAAAAAGAACTCATCTCTTTCCCCGCCAACTCTACCCCCGCCCCCCGATCTCCCCTATCACTGTAAGGGTCTACACTCTCACCCGGTTTCCCCCAAGCCCCTGCCTTGGGATAAAAACTTGACTCCCAAACTGGGCCTTTAAACCGCACATCCAAAACCCTAACCCCTTTCCGCCGCCTCCACCTTAAAAAAAACTCCAGTATTGCTCATTCCTTAACCCCTTTAAAGCAAAAAAGCTTTTTCCCCCGCTCTTTTCATCTCCCCCCCCTGACTACTGCAACATCCTTCTCATGGCCTCCCAGCTAGCACCCTCGTTTCCCCTCCAAACCAACCTCAACTTGCTTTCCCGCTTAAACCCCCTTCTCCTCCCAACTCCTCTGCCTTTTCCCCTCTTCCCATCCCTTCACGGCTTCCCATTCCCAAATGAATCCAAATTTAACTTTCTAACCTGCCTACAAGGCTCTCCCTTAAACCCTCCCCCCCAAAACATCTCTTCCTTAAAAAAGGGGGTTTGCCGAAGGGGGGTAATTCTTATCCCCCTCTTGTTAGCACAGGCCGAATGTCAACAAATCACACTGAGTCTTTAAAGGGTGCAGGGGAGAGGGGGAGGGGGAGTGAGGAGTGAGGAATCCAAGGGACGTCTCAAAACTTAAGTGAAATAATAAACAGTACAACAGTGGATTCACAATACAGCAAGACAGCCTCAGACTGCACGTCAGGAGCCTTATCGGGCTAAGATGCAAAATGTAATGTAAACAAATCACAGAGCTGAAAGGGGAGAGAGAGAACACCATGGAGAAGCACAGAGCGCATAAGGGATTTTGGGTGACATGTACAATGAAATAAAAAAAACTATAACTTTGGATTCCATATACAAAAGAGAACACCTATTCTACACAGCAGCTTGAAAGCTTCTCAGGGTTGTCTATCATCAGATAAAGCAGTTATCTAATCACTCTACAACTAGTTTATTCTGTATAACAAAAGAAAACAATTGCTACTTGGTGCCTTAAAAATTCTGCAGCTCAGTCTCATCAGTAAGAAGCCCTCTTCTGCGCAAGCCCGTCCAGCTCTTGTCAGGCTGTATCTAATAGACTCTTTGAAGTAACCAAGGGCATGTAAGGAAGGCTGTAGCTCTCTCAGACTGCAATTTTTGTAATCACATATATTTAGAAAAGTGATTAAATACCCATTTTGGAGGATCCCACGTCAACATTACATCGTGGCAAAACCCCTTTAATCTCCAGATACCTCCCCTCACGCACTCTCCGCTCCTCACAGGGCCTTCTCCTCTGCTCTCCTCTTATCAGCTCCTCACACAGCTGTCTCCAAGACTTCTCCCGTGCTTCACCCACACTCTGGAACTCACTGCCCCAACACATCAGACCAGGGCCGTTCCGCCTTGCCCACCCGGAGGAGCGCCCCTGACTCTGCGCGGCTGTTTTAGAACAATCGCGCAAAGCCAGCAGCTGCAGGGAGGAGGCGGGACGGATTTGTTCCCTCCTGATTTCCCGCCCCTGTTCAGCGTCCGGGGGGGCGCACAGCTTTCCCCACCCCCCCCTGTGACCTCATCCCTCGGGGCAGTCCGCCCCCGAGGAACCCTGGAGCTGCTGACAGGTAAGCGCGGATGACTACCCGCTTACCCCGTCACAGCCCCAAAGGGACGGGGGACCAGGTGGGGTATATTTTTTATTTATAATTAGTTACAGGGGGGGCACTCAGGGGAGGGCATCTACTGGCTAAAAGGGGGCATCACGGCAAAAAGGGGGGGGATCACTGCACCGGGGGGGGCATCACTAGCAAAAAGGGGGGGGACACTGGCGAAAAGGGGGGGGGGGCCTCATGGTAAAAAAGGGGGGGCATCACTGGCTACAATGGGGGGATCACTGGCTCCCGGGGGGGGCATCACTGGCAACAAGGGGGGGGGGCATCACTGGCTACAAGGGGGGGGATCAAGGGCTCCAAGGGGGGGGTCACTGGCTACAAGGGGGGCCCCTCTACGGAAGGGGCATCACTGGCTACAGGAGGGGGCAAAAAACTGGCTAAAAGGGGGGCTCATGGCACAGGAGGGGGCATCACGGGTACAAGGGGGCATACTGGCTACAATGGGGGATCAGGGTCAGGTGGGCACACTGGCTACAAGGGGGGGCTCACGGCAAAGGGGGGCATCATTGGCACGGGGGGGTTTTCTACGGGCTACAGGGGGCATACACGGGGCTACGGGGGGCATCACTGGCTCGGGGAGCTGTAGGCTACGGGGGGACATCACTTCCAGGGGGCATCACGGCTTTAAGGGGGGTATCCGGGTTTTAAAGGGGGGGCATGTACGGCTACAGGGGGCATCACTGGCACAAGGGGGGCACACGGCTACAAGGGGCTTCTACTGGTTACAGGGGGGTTTCCCACTGGCTACAGGGGGGCATCACTGGCTAAAAAGGGGGCATCTACTGGCTAAGGGGGCTTTCTACTGGCTAGGGGGGCTTTTACGGCACGGGGGGTTCTACGGCTAGGGGGGGTTTTATGGCTACAGGGGGCTTCACGGCACAGGGGGGCTTCTACTGGCTACGGGGGGCTTCTACTGCTACGGGGGCATCACTGGCTAAAAGGGGGGGGCAACGGCTACAGGGGCATTACTGGCTACAAGGGGGGCTGTAGGCTAAAAGGGGGGGCATAGGGCTAAAGGGGACATCTTTTGGCTAAAAGGGGGGCACATGGCTCAAGGGGGCTTCAAAACTGGTTTCAGCGGCAGTACTGGCTACAGGGGCATGTCGGGGCTACAGGGGGCTACTGGCTCAGGGGAAAGGGGGGGGGAAACCCCAAAGGGGGCATCACGGCTACAGGGTCATGACGCTACAGGGGGGCATAAACTGGTCGGGGGGGAATCACTGGCTGCAGGGGGGCATCATGGCTACAGGCTGCTACTCCCTGGCTCAGGGGGCAATTACATGGTACATATGAGGCTATAGATGGGAGTTTGTATAGAGATGGAAAAGGGTAGAGAAGTGCTGTAAATTGGGCGTTTTAAGATGTTTGTTTTGTAAATTTACAAGAAGAGGGGGGAGTAGCCCCAATGGCGTTTGGGAGGAGGAAAAAAAAGAAAAAAAGGGAAACAACTCTTAGGACTCTCCGTGATCACTAGATAAAACTTTACTGTAATCATTTATATTCTGTAGCCGGTAATATTGGTTTTTTTAAAAGGGTTTTTTTCTAGTAAAGGTCATTTGTATTATTCGGTCACTATATGGGTGAATGGGCAGGGGTGGGTTTATTCGGTACTGTTTTTTGGTGATATTTTGGGGCATGGGGTGGTGGTTATTTTTCGGTCATGTGTGTTGGTGATGTGGGCTTAGTGGTCTTGGGATTCTGGTTGGGTACGGGCGGTGTTATTTGGTAACTGTAGGGTATTTTTATAGTTTTATATGTACACATTGGGTAAAGCTTTTTTTTAATTTGGTTTGATTATTGGTGATGCAAAGTTCGATATGGCGCCCTTTTACGGGGAAGGGGCGAAATTTTTTCACTCGCCCGATTAAATTAAGCCAGGGCTGCCCCGCATCAACTCCCCCCTCCTCCCAGCCCCAAACGCACTTGAAAAAATACCTCTTTAGAGTCTTAACCCAATAACCCCGCTGACCCTACTCCCCCCCACAAAACATGTTGCCCCTCCCTCCCGCTCTTCCCTCCTCCCTGTTGATTGTAAGCCCCCGCGGGGAGGGCCTCTTCCCCCTGTACCGTTGTTAGACACTTATTTTCACTTTGTAATTGTTTGACCAATGTTATTTTTGTACCCCCTCAAAAGTACACGCCCGAAACCCAAAGGGGCCCCCAAAATAAATGATAATAATAATAATGGAAAGTGGAAGCAATGTTGGACGTTGCGCATCATTTCTGATTGCCAAGGCATAGGGGTAACCTAGGGAAACCAGAAGCAAAGTCAGATATTGCACCTGGAGCGATATTGAGTGGAAAGTTAACCCCTTACAACTCCCTGATATCCTTCAGGCTACTACTAAACCAAATTTAGGGTTAGGTTGAGGGTTGATTTTTTTTGGTGATTTTCGGCAAAACTTGGTACAGTCCTACCTGAGTTTATATTGAGCCGAAACCTAAGCCCAACACTAATTATAAATATGGTGCCGTGCTCATTGCAAGATACCCCTCCTGGTGCCGTGCTCACTGCAAGATACTCCTCCCAGCACCATGCTCATTGCAGGACACGTCTGGCGCCGTGCTCACTGCAGGACACGTCTGGCACCGTGCTCACTGCAGGATATCCCTCCCGGTGCCGTGCTCACTGCAGGATACCCCTCCCGGCACCATGCTCATTGCAGGACACGTCTGGCGCCGTGCTCATTGCAGGATACCCCTCCCGGCACCATGCTCATTGCAGGACACGTCTGGCGCCGCGCTGATTGCAGGACACGTCTGGCGCCGTGCTCACTGCAGGACACGTCTGGCGCCCTGCTGACTGCAGTACACGTCACGCGCCCTGCACACTGCAGGACACGTCTGGCGCCGTGCTCACTGCAGGACACTTCTGGCGCCGCGCTGATTGCAGGACACGTCTGGCGCCGTGCTCACTGCAGGACACGTCTGGCACCGTGCTCACTGCATCACACGTCTGCCGCCGAGCTGAGTGAAGGACACGTCTGCAGCCGTGCTCACTGCAGGACATGTCTGCCGCCGTGCTCACTGCAGGACACGTCTGGCGCCGTGCTCACTGCAGGACACGTCTGGCGCCGTGCTCACTGCAGGACACGTCTGGCGCCGTGCTCACTGCAGGACACATCTGGCGCCGTGCTCACTGCAGGATATCCCTCCTGGAACCGGTTGCCGGACACTTTGCTCCTCCTTGCAGCAGCTCTTGGCCCACTTAATCTGCAATCGTTTTTTGCATCACATATTTTGTCGTCTCTCAGTCATGTCCCTTTTTCTCAACTGAGGTAAAAAGAAAAAAGTGTTCAAATCACATAAAACACTCCTCCCCCCCCCACAGAGTGGATGAGCGGGAAGAGCAGGTTTTCGATGGGGTCAGTCAGTGCGCGCCGCCTCCACTCATCCTCCCCGCTCTCATCTCAATGAAGTCTTCACATCCCGGTGACGGCTCCACTTTCCGGCTGCTCCTCACATCGCTCTTGCTTCGAGGGTCCTTCAGAGCGGACTTGACTATCTCTGCCCGCACAGCCTTCCAGCCGCAGCATCAGATGAGCAAAAAGGCGTGAAAAAAGGACTGCAGCTATAAAGACGGCTAACAGTGCGCCGGGCCGGGGAGCGCCGCGCAATCAGCAAGGTCAAAGCAAAGCAAAGCTGAGGATTGTGCAGAAACACCCAGCTCCCTCTGAACTGCAGGACGAGGAACAAAAGTCGTTCGCAATTATTCTTGAAGATACCAGTCACTCGGAGATCACACGCTCAATCAGGCTTATGACCATAAGGCTATGTTCACATGGCGTAATTGCAGCGCAATAGTATACGCCGCAATACACAGTGTGTTTTTTGAGTCGCGCTAATCAGCGCGTATTCTCACAGCACGGGGGAGGGGGGAGGCATAACAATCAATCAGACCTCATAGCAACCAATCAGAGCTCATATCAATCAACCAGAGCCCATAGCAACCAATCAGAGCCCATAGCAACCAATCAGAGCCAATAGTAACCGATCAGAGCACATAGCAACCAATCAGAGCCCATAGCAACCAATCAGAGCTCATAACAATCAACCAGAGCTCATAGCAACCAATCAGAGCCAATAGTAACCGATCAGAGCACATAGCAACCAATCAGAGCCCATAACAACCAATCCAAGCCCAGTTTTTGTTTCATATACTGCTCTGGAAAAAAGCTGTGCTATGATTGCGCTCCCAGAACCAACTCCACTGGTGGTCCCCCGGAATAAACTCCACTGCTGGACCCCTTTGAATGAACTCCACATGTAGGCTACAGGAATCAACTTCACTGGTGGCCCCAAGAATCAACTTTACTGGATGACCATGCACATGTCAGCTTGATTAATAGGAAGTGGCTGACTGCTAGCCCTTTCACTGTGTAGCTGGTTGCTGTGTATACTAGTAGCTGAGAGATTGTGTCTTGTGAGCTTGTTGCATTCAGTTTCTGTTCTTCCCTGTGTCAGTCTTGCACTGTGTCCTATTCCTGAGGTTTTTTTAATGGTTTTAAATTGTTGTGGTTAAGGTCAGTATATCGTTGGATATTGGTAGGAATATTGTCAGGAGTAGCTTAGGGCCAGTGGTGTCTGGTGTTAGGGTCAGCATAGTGAGGGACATTGGTAGGGATATTGTCAGGGTTAGGATAGCAAGAGGGGTGTCTGGTGTTAGGGTCAGCATAGCGAAGAACATTGGTAGGGATAGTGTCAGGATTAGGATAGGGCCAGCGGTGTCTTGTGTTAGGGTAAACAAATGGAGGGACATTGGTAAGGGTAGTGTCAAGTGTTGGATAGGACCAGGGGTGTCTCGTGTTAGGGTCAGCATAGTGAGGGACATTGGTAGGGATATCGTCAGGGGTAGGATAGGGCCAGAGTTGTCTGGTGTTAGGGTCAGCATAGTGAGGGACATTGGTAGGGATATTGTCAGGGTTAGGATAGGACCAGGGGTGTCTCGTGTTAGGGTCAGTATACTGAGGGACATTGGTAGGGATATTGTCAGAGGTAGGATAGCACCAGCAGTGTCTGGTGCTAGGGTCAGCATAGTAATGGACATTGGTAGGGATAGTGTCAGAGGTAGGATAGGACCAGCGGTGTCTGGTGTTGGGATCAACATAGTGAGGGACATTGGTAGGAATATTGTCAAGGTTAAGATAGGACCAAGGGTGTCTGGTGTTAGGGTCAGCTTTAGGGACAGGTTAGTGACTGAGTTAGGAAATGTTGATTTTTGGTGTCTTGCTTCTGGATTAATCTCCACCCCTGCCTTTGTCATCACCCTCCGTGGTGTCCATCGTCCTTGCATTTACTTTTGGATACAGGCTTTCCTATTACTTGCATGCACCTGCCAGTTGGCTTCATTTCTGTTTGGTGCCAGCCCGCGTCGTTCCAGTTGTAGGAAGACGTCTACATCTTCCCTGCACATTTTAGGAGGCGATTTCCTCCTTAACTTAGAAGAGTGATGAAGATGACGCACATTAAAATCCAATCGGTAGTGTTGATGAATTCCGGGTTCCTGGTGGATGGCGTTCTATCATGTCAGCGCCGACACATTAATATCTCCAGGACGCCGCGTGTATATTCAAAGGGCAGTTGGCTTGTAAAGCGCTCTCCTGCTACAGCAAAGCTTTATTTATGGGGATATCAGGACTTCTATATTTCTTCCCGTTCAGCCGCTTTCTGCTCGTGTCAGGCGGCAACTGAGACATTCCACTTTTTATTCCTCGTTTTGTCAGCGAATGTGATTTGTTTTTGAAATATGAAAATAACCCGACCGCGCGTTTCGCGCCGGTAACCTTTACAGTGCGGATAACTTTCCGCCCACAGGGAGAGCGGCAGATTATAATTGCAATCTCGCTTAAGGTTGGGAGTCCGGCGAGATGGAGCATTCAGGTTAATGGAAAAGTGACACCGGTCTCCTCTTCCTTCTGGTGTTTGCTGCAAGATTTTACTCTGATACTGATGCAGAGCCTTAAAGAGTGAACGACTTTATGTAGGAAGACTGGGACGTCATAGTCTGAATCCTAAAAACATAAGAAAAACATTTGGAAAAGGACAAATAACATTTGGCTACCTGGAGAGTCAATGGTTCCCCAAAATTCAAGCGGTACATACATTTATCTATCCAACATTGCTCCAATGCATTTTAAAAGGGCACTACCATAAAGAAATTCACATACTGTATGAACAAGCAAAATAGGTGTTTTTTTTTTTTTTTTTATATAACATAGAACAAAATGGAGAACACAGCTCTCCCCTGTACTGTGAACTCCCATAGAACAGAATGGAGAACACAGCGCTCCCCTGTACTGGGAACTCCCATAGAACAGAATGGAGAACACAGCGCTCCCCTGTACAGGGAACTCCCATAGGACAAAATGGAGAACACAGCGCTCCCCTGTACTGGGAACTCCCATAGAACAGAATGGAAAACACAGTGCTCCCCTGTACTGGAAACTCCCATAGAGGAGAATGGAGAACACAGCGCTTTCCCCTGTACTGGGAGCACCCATAGAACAGAATGGAGAACACAGCGGTTCCCCTTTTAACTGGGAACTCCATAGAACAGAAGGGAGAACACAGCGCTCCCCTGTACTGGGAACTCCATAGAAAAAAGAATGGAAGAACAAAAGAGCCTCCCCTGTACTGGGAACTCCCATAGAGCAGAATGGAGAACACAGTGCTCTCCTGTACTAGGAACTCCCATACAACAGAGTCGTGTCTAAGCCTGATCAAATCTCCACTTTTAGCCTACACTTTAGGGGGCCCGTTCCAGAGACAAAAGCGGGGCTGACCGTAGTACACGCACCTATCAAACTTTGATTGTGTACTGTATCCTATTTATACCATCAAAGTCTATGGTAGGATAACCTCTGAGTTAATAAATTAAATAGCAGGAGGGATCAGTAAATGCTCTTAGCCAGGGGCGTCGCTAGGCAGTAATGTTCGGGGCACAAGCCCCAAAGAGCCCTGCCTGTGCCCCGAACCCTCGATCTTCCCCGGGCAGCTGCATGTGTCTCCCGGGACGCACATGCAGCTCAGGGTTGAAAGAAGAGCCTGGGGGAGGCGGGGAGATGCCGGGGGGTCGGGCGCTTAGGGGGGGGAGGGGCCCCCGGGGGCTCTACTCACTAAAATTCCTGACTCTGTCCCCTGCGCCCACGTCCGCACAAGAGTCAGGAAGTTCCCTCATCGCGAGTGAGGGCTCCCCCCTGTCTTGCTGGGCTCCGCCCCCTGCCTTGCTTGGCCCCGGGCCCCCTGTCTTGCCCCCGGGCCCCCCACCCTTTCCCCTCCCTGCAGTACAGTGTTTTTGTTATGGATTCAACAGAAGTTCCACAGGTGCTGATCATAAGGTCTAAGTGAGTGAGTAGCCTCCTGTGAGACCAATGCTGATAGTAAAATAGTGAAAAAACATGAATGTGAACTGAATGTTTATGTCTGTGCATGTTATTATTGTTTTTTGGGTGGTATGTGTATGAATGTGTGTATGTGTTGTTTGGTGTGTGCATGTGTATACATGTGGGTTTTATGCTGGTATGTGGTGTTGTGTATCATGTGTGTGTTCTGTGTGGTAGTGTTTACATGTGGTGTATATGGTGTGATATGTGTGTGTGTATGTGTTTGCTTTTTGTGTATGTCCTATACTGTGGTGAAATGTGTATGCATGTGTGTGTATGTGTTGCATGTGTGTGTATGGTATACATGTTTTGTGTATGTCTTTTCATGTGTGTGTATGTTAACATGTGTGTGTTACCTCACCGGCCCCACTTTTTTAGGTAATGTCCAACTGCTCGTTCCCTTTAAATTTTTCTAATCAGCCAATCACATGGTGGCAACCAGTGCTTTAGGCTGTAAAAATGGTCAAGACAATCGTGAAGTTCAAACGAGCATCATTTATGGGGAAAAAAGGGTGATTTGAGTGCCTTTAACGTGGCTTTGGTTTTTGGGTGCAGGGGGGGGCTGGTCTGATTTTTCAGAAACTGTGATCTCCTGGTTTTTCACGCCAACCAATCTCTAGGGTTTACAGAGAATGGTGGGGAAAAAAGAAAAAAATCCAGTGAGCGGCAGTCTTGGGCGGAAACCCTTGTTGATGCCAGGGGGCAAAGGAGAAGGGGCAGACTGGTTCGAGCTGATGAAAGGAAAAGTGTAAAATAGCCCCCCGTTACAACCAAGGGTGGGCAGAGGATCTTGAACGACAGTACGGCCAACTTTGAGGCAAGGGGCCCTACGGCGCGGGAAGCCACCCCGGGGGGTGCCCTCCTTTCATTTAAAACGGGGAAAACTGAGGCTCCATTTCCCCAGCTCTGAAATTGGCAGTGAGATTGGAAAAACGTTGCTGGTTGGGGAGTCTCGATTTTGTGGACATTCGGTTGGTAGGGGTCAGAATTTGGGTTTAACAACATGAAGCATGGATCCATCCCCCTTTTGTTCAAGGTTCAGGCTGGGGTGAGGGTTTTGGGTCATGGTGGGGGGAATATTTTCTTGGCCTTTTTGGGGCCCCCTGGTACCAATTGAGCATCTTTTGAAACCCCTTGTGGAACCCTATGCACGAAAAAATTGGGCAGTTTGAAGGAAAAAGGGGGGGTCCAACCTTTTACTAGCATGGGGTACCCCAATAAAGTGGCCGGTGGGATTTTGTTTGCTGTTGTTATGCTTGTGTGTGTTTAAAAAAGTGTGTGTTTTGGTATGCGTATGTGTAAGCATATGTGTGTGTCTATACATGTGTGTATATGTATGTATTACACAAATTTTTCACAATATAGCCCATTCACGGACTAAAACATAATTGCCTGTGTGTCCCTTTAAAATGTAAACTACAACCCGAGATGAATTCTGTTTGAATAGAATTTTTATTCTGTCATTTGTCGGTGCCCATGTTTTTTGCGCTGCAGCCCGGGGTAAAGGGAGGTTTACACGGGTAAATGCAGGGTAATTTTTGCGGGATTTGCACATCATAACCAACATGTGCCCCCAATTTTGGTAATCCATAGCTCTCATAAAGAAATATAAATTTGTCTGTCTCCTCCCTAAATCGATCGTATCGTAGCCTGGGGGGGAGGGGAAAGGTCATTTTTCGTGGCGCTTCGCGCCCCTGGTTGTAGTGAATGGAGCCGGCCCCCCCTGAAAAAACCGAATTCCCAAAAAGACAGGTATGAGGCGTGTAAGCATGGGCGGGACACCATGTGAACATGCCCTAAGGGGTTTTTCACACGCTCTTGCGCACCCCTTACGGCCACCCCCCATCCACTTTCATTTTTTCCCCCCGTGGGAGGTCACTTATTTTTACGGGCGGGTTTGTGTTCCCGGGAGAACAACCAGTACCAGGCCCTCCCGCTTGATTTTACCTATTTGTGGGGCGCACTTTGGCGCATTACAGCGTTATGCCCAAAAAAAACACTGCGTATGTTCACACCCGTAATGTCGGTTGTAGTTGGGGTGTAATGCGTTCAATTACGGGCCCACATAAAAGGGCCCACTTTTGGTAATTATAGGTTCCCGAGAGCAGGATTACCTTCGGGGGGAATAAATATCAGAGGGGGCGCGCTGGCTACAGTTTTTTTTCTGTAAAATACTGCTGCACCATGGGGTGAAAAATGTGTGTGAACTCGCCCCAGGGCAAAAAATTTTTAAACAAAAGGGGCCCGGGCCCCGGTTTTTTTGGGACCCTAGCAACGCCCCTGTCTTTGCTTAAACCCGTCTGGTGATGTCCCCTCTGGGGGGGGTTTTAAATTTTCAACGTTCACTTTCCCAAATGACCCATGAAACAATCGCCGTCTGATTTACTACTAATAACAAGGCCCAAGCAATTTGCAATTGCATTTTAGGGCAACGAGAATCCATTTGCATAATTGGAGGCCCAACAGCCGTCAGCAGTCTTGCTTGCCTATTTTTATTCTAACGTATGGCCCCCGGGTGTGTTACGGTGGCAGGTCTGGGGGAAAGAATATCCCAGAAGCAAAAGAGCGAATCCCCATGTGTAATTTCAAATACACTGTTGCCAGAAAATTTAAAAAAAAATGACAGGGGGGGATAAACCCTTTGGTTTTGGTGACGTGAGCCTCCCCGGGGAAAATAAAAAAGGGGGCAATATTAGGCAGAAAGTGACCAGTGGGTTCTTTCAAGTTAATATGCTGAAAGCAGGAAATAAAGATCTTTCTAAACTATATTCCGTAATTTATTACATAGTTAGGACAAATGTCCATCAAATTCAACTAAGAGTGAAGAAAGATACGGTTATCTTGCTGGAACCCAACACACAGTAGGGTTAGCAGAGGTGCATTTCATCCTTGCCGGGCCCATACACGTGGGGTTTGCAGAGGGTTCAGTGACATCCCTTGCTCCGGGGCCCCATACACAGTGGGGGCAAAGGGGCCCCGTGCATCCGTCTGTCCCCCC
>JAODAL010023108.1:0-63355 GCA_025379985.1 Phyllomedusa bahiana
AAATTTTTTCAAATTTAAACAAATTTCCCACTTCGTTAGAATCAATTCGCCCATCTCTAAAAATGAACAATAATATAGGGGTAACGAAAATAAACAAATAAATATGAATTCAATGAATTAATTTTTATTTCTTTATTTTCGTTACACCCATATTATTGTTCATTGGCTAACGAAAATCAATCAATTAACAAATTGTGTATAGATTAGAGACAGTGATTGTAATATTCATATACAAAATCAAAAAAACATGATCAAAACGTGATACAAACATATGTGTTAAATATGAGTAAAGTGAAAAAATCACAGTGTACATAATTATATATATCAAAAATAAGATCCATCATCCGATAGATAACGTGAAAATGATACAAGTGAAATCAATTACAATTCCTAAAAACAAAATTAGATATAGCTTTACTCACTAGAAAGGACTAGCTTGCCGCGTATCAACCCGGCGTCTAGGTAGATGGACAAAACATGCGCCGCCATAGTAAACCGGTGCATGCGCAATAGAGTATGGAAAACTCAACCACACTGTGCATGCAGTAAACAACGGGATTTCGCGCAGGCGCAGATAGAGACAGCCCGCGACACTCAAGCGCCGGCTGTATCATCACCGCACCAACAACAGAATAATAAAGATAAGTTAACTAAGGCTATCCAGCCTAATTCAAAAGGTCGGATAATGGGAGAAATATGCTACAATTACTGAGGTCCACCACCACTCAGAGAGCTGCATCACCAATGGAGACACTAACCTCCGGGGGGAGCCAGAGGACAGTCGCCTCAAAACAATGGGGCCACCGCACTAAGGCTAAAGGACTCCCAGTGTAGATCCGCGCATTAGTCAAAACATGACAGCGCTGCATATCCCCCGAGACCTAGAGTAATAATGTAGAAACCTCAGTAGTGTGTATGGTGTCCATCATCCCAAAGACATCACGGAAAAGATGGAGGGCAACTAGTCCAATCCAAAATTGTTGCAAAAGTAGATAGTTCATTTCTGCAAAAAATTGAAAAAAATTAAAATGACATAAAATAAAAAACGACGCATATATATATATAATAAATATATACCAGCACGAACTGTGCTATCATACTCCAAGGTAGGTCAAAGAACAGGACCAAATGGCACATACAGGAATCTCAAGAAACCAACTTATTAACGACAAAATTGTGGAAGAATTTTAAATTCCATATTGAGTCCATTTGGGTGGAGCGTGTCTAATTTGTGTATCCGTAGAAAAGAAAAAAAGGAGAAAAGGGGGCGCACAACCGTGAAATATGTTAAAACAATATAAGGGGTTGGAGTAGAAAATTTTACCTTTAAAGGGGGTTTGTGCATTTTTTATAGAGGCCAACCTCAAGGCACCTACGGGGGTTTTTTTGCCCCTTTACCCCTTAACACGGCCCGCGGTTCCTTCAGTGGGGGATTTCCCTAAACGGTAAACATGAAAAATGGGGGATCCCAGCCACGTGGAATAAAGGGGACGCAAAAGTTTTGGGAAGGAAAACTATTTATTGTCTAAAAAAGCAAAGGGTTTACCCTTTTCGTTTGTTTTAAAAAAAACCCTTAAAAAGCCTAACCTTTCGCACCTTCTTTACAGACTTTTTCCCAGAGGCAGTTGTTTTCTAAAAAAATTTCTCATTTTTTTGCAATAAATTAAAGGGAAAAGGGGAGTTCGATTGGGGAAGAACGTCAATCAAGTTACTTAAAACATATGGAAACACGATTAAAAGGGAAGGTGCTGTTTTGCCGGTTTTTAAAATCTACATTATTCTGTATAAACAACCCTTTGTTTTTAAGATCCAAGGCAAGTTTCCTAATTCAAAATTAAAAAATTTTTTATTAAAATTTTTTATAAAAAAAAATATTTTTGGCAAATCCAAAAAAATGTCCTGCCCCCAGAAAGCCCACACCGCGCCCATTTCCCCCTTCTGTTAGGGGCGCAGGGAAAATGGGGGAAGGTGTGCCCAAAAATCCATTTCCCGCTTTTTGACAGGGGATTTGGGTCGGTGGGGGGCCGAGTTTTCGCCAGAAAAAAGGCGCAACTCCCCATCTACATGTCCCCCTGTCCGGGAGGTGTAGATGGCCACTGGACCCCCGCAAGCGGGTGGTGTAAGCCCGCCAGGGAAAAGGGAATCTAAGTAGGGGCCCGGGTTTTTCCCGAGCCGCCCCAAAGCGGGATGGACTTTGCGGGGGAGTTCCAGGTCGTTACCCCCGAGGGGACTTGTTTCGGGAGCCAAGGTATACGGTGGTGCAGAATCGTAGGGGGCTCGTAGTGGGGACAGGAAAAATGGTCGGGCAGGCGGCACAAGTTCGTGGGGTGACAGGCGGCAGGTCAGGGGAGGCGGCAGGATCGTGGTCGAGGAACGGAAGCTAATGGTACGGTCCCGGTAAGTCAGAACAAGGCTTGTAACGCTTTCTCTATGGGCTGAAATGGCACTAAGATCCGGCAACAGCCCAGGAAGGGGCAGGCTTTAAATAAGGGCAGTGACCGGCAATAGCAAATTCCCGGGTGCACTGGCCCTTTAAATCTCGGAGTTGCCGGGCCCCGGGGGCCCCGCCTTAGATGTCGGGGACGCGCGCGCCGGGAGGCCGGACCGCAACAGGAGCGGGCCCGGGTAAGAGAGGAGCCGGGCCGGCCGGGTGAGCGTGCCCACCCCGACATCCGGGCATCCGCGTCAAACGGGTGTGCCCCCCGACCCGGAAGGGGGGTTTGCGGCCCACCCGTGACAGTACCCCCCCTTCGGCCTCCCCCTCCTTCTGGCCTGGAGGAACCTCTGAATTATTGTCCCGACCCAAGAATATTGCTCTCTGGCTCCCAGGACCTCTCCTCGGGCCCGAACCCCTTCCAGTCAATGAGAAAAAACCGCTTCCCTCTGCCCTTTCTTCATATCTAGAATCTCCTTTTACCGTAAATACATCGGTTGGTATCGGCCTCAGGAGTGGGAGGGGCAAGTACCCGGAGAGAAGCGATTAAGGATGACCCGGTTTTAGCAGGGAGACATGGAAGGAGTTCGGGACCCCTCATAGTGGGGGGAAGGCGGAGCTTGTTGCTACTGGGTTAATGCGCCTTGAGCACCTCGAATTGGACCCAGGAACCGGGGACCCAGCTTATAGCTGGGAACCTTGAAAACTATATATTTAGCTGAAACCACACCTTGTCACCTGGAGAAGGTGGCCCGGAGGTCTTCGCTTTTTGTCGGCTTGAGCCTTGGTTGCGGGCGGAGGCCAGGAGTAGCGAATGGTGAGTCTGTTTCCAGATAGTTGTCGGGTCCTGGACCAGCTCTTCCCAGCAGGGACCTTGAGGGTACAGAAAGGGGGGGGGGTGTGGGGGGGATGTCGCCTAGACAATAAAGAAAGGAGCAGCTCCAGCAGACTCCGGCCCAATGAGTTATACGAAAACTCGGCCCAGGACAACAAGTTTGACCAATCATCCTGGCGTGCGGAGACAAAGTGGCGCAGGTAGCAACCTAGGGTCTGGTTTACTCTCTCTACCTGCCCATTGGAACTGGGGGGTGGTAGGCTGAAGAAAGTCCATTTTCATTTGTAGTTGGTTACAGATGGGAAGCGCCAGAATCTGGAGACAAATTGAACGCCACGGTCCGACACTATGTGCTGAGGGAGCCCATGCAGCCGAAAAATATGAAGAAAAAATAGACTGGCAAGGCGAGGAGCTGAGGGTAGGCCCGGCAGAGGAGTGAAGTGGGACATCTTTGAAAACCGGTCTGTAACTACCCAGATCACGGTGTTGCCAGCGGAAGGAGGGAGATCCGTGATAAAATCCATGGCCACATGGGTCCAAGGACAGCTAGGTATAGGTAGAGGAAGGAGCAGACCTGCCGGTTTGAGACGAGGGAACTTGTTCCGGGCAAAGGAAGCGCAGGCCTCCACAAAACTCAGAACATCCTGGGCTAGGCTGGCCACCAGTAGAATCGAGAGATGATTGGGGCAGGACCTCTGCACCCCTGGGTGCCCCGCCATATGGGAGCAATGACCCCATGACAATATCCTCTTCCGAAGAGCGGGACGGACGTATGTCTTGCCGGGGGGAATGCTTTTGTAGATCAATCGGTGCGGCCGAGATGAGCGTTCCTGGAGGGATAATGTGCCGTGGAGGGGGACTCATCTCCAGTCAATCCGAAGCACGGGAGAGGGGGCGTCGGCCTTGACATTTCGTTCCGAGGGCGAAAAATGAATGAGAAAATTAAACCGGGGAGAGAAGAGGGACCAACGAGCCTGGCGTGGATTTAAGCTTTTGAGCAGTCGGGAGATAAGCAGATTTTTATGGTCGTAATAGATGCTGACAGGGTGACGAGCCCCTCCAAGAGATATCTCCATTCTTCCAGTGCCAGCTTGATGGCCAGAAATTTCCCCGGGTTTCGCCGATGGAGTAGTTCCTTTCAGCAGAGGAAAAAATTTTAGAAAAGAACCAGCAAGTGAGGGTCTTGCCTTTGGGCCCTTTCTGGGAGAGTATGGCCCGGCCCCCCCGAGGAGGCGTCGACCTCGAGAAAAAATGGTTGTTCTTTTCTGGCGAGAGAGCACTGGCGAAGGCAACATTTTTAACTTAGGGGAAGGCTTCCTCTCCCGCTGGGGGCCCAGAGCTTAGGATTTGCGTTCTTTTTGGGTTTTAAAGCCATTATGGGGGATACCAGCGAGGAAAAATGTGGTATAAATTGCCTGTAATAGTTGGGGCGAACCCCAGGAAATTTTTGTATGGCTCGGAGACCCACGGGGCGCGGCCACTGTAGGACGGCAGACAACTTTGCGGGGTCCATCTGTAGGCCCTGCTGATGAAACTGGCACTTCTCAAGTTTGGCATAGAGGCGGTTGGCCCTTAGACTCTGAGGACTGGCGCACGTGAACTTGATGGGAAACAAGGTCGGGAGAGAAAAACCAGAATGTCGTCAAGGTACACAACCACGCATGTGTACAGGAGTGGTCCCGGAAGATGTCTTTGGGACGAACTCTTGGAAGACGGCGGGGCATTGCAGAGCCCGAAGGGCATGACCAGGTATCAAGTGCCCATCGGGGTGTTGAAAGCGGGTCTTCCATTCGTCGCCCTCACGTATCCGTATGAGGTTATAAGCCCCACTTTGGTCCAGTTTTATAAAGACCTTGGCACCTCTAAACGGTCAAACATTTTCCGTGATCAGGGGCGGGGGATAGCGGTTCTTTACCGTGATCTTGTTGGGGGCCCTCGATAGTCTATGCAAGGACGCGGTTTCCATCCTTCTTAGCCACGAAGAAGAACCACGGCCGGCTGGGAGAGGAGAACTTGCGGATAAACCCCCTCTGGAGATTCTCCTTGATGTATGTAACATAGCCAAGGTCTCAGTAGACAGGGGAAAAACCCTGCCACGGGAGGAGACGTCCGGGCAGAAGATCAATAGGGACAGTCGTATGGGCGATGGGGGCGGCAACGTCTCAGCTTTCTTCTCGGAGAAGACATCTGCGAAGGCTTGGGTATGGTGCAGGAAGGCCCGTCAGAGGCTTAGGCGACCCCGAAAAGCGGTTTAAACACGGGCGAGTTTCCACCAAACAGCGAGACTGAAACTCCGAACCCCAACTCAGGACTTTGCCTGTCTGCCAGTTCAGCACGGGAGCGTGGCGTTGCAGCCACGGGAGACCCAGGAGAATGGACGAGGAGGACCGGGGTAGTACGTAGAACGTAAGTCTCTCCTTGTGCAGTACCCTACTTGTAGGACCAGGGGCTCAGTTCGGAACCGAATTGGATCCCTTTAGAATCTCTCCACTGACCGAGGAGATGAGTAGGGGCTTCTCCAGGCGGGTCACAAAGGGGGGTTTATGCTGGGATACCAGGGCAGCGTCCAAGAAATTTCCGGCAGACCCAGAGTCCAGGAAAGCAGTAGCCTTTAAACTGGGCACCAGGCCAGTGCCGACAATCACGGGCATGGTCAGGCGAGGAGGGGCTTGCTCTCACCTAGGGACGCTCTCCTACGTATCCTAGGTGCGCCCGTTTCCCGGACGCTGAGGGCGAGTGGACAGGATCGGCGGAAATGGTCTGCACTGCCACAGTACAGACAAAATTCTCCTCAGTTTTCTGGTTAGCTCGTTGTAGACAGGTGGGCCCGATCCACCTCCATGGGGCCCCTTCGGCGGCAGGTGGCGGGGGGCAACTGAGGCGGCCTTTGAAATACTGGGGCCAGACGAGGAAGACGACGGGGTCTAGTTGCTCCCGTTCCTGCCGGGAAATTCCTCCTGGGGTTCCGAGAAACGGTTGTCAATCCGAGTGGCCAGGGAGATAAGGTCACTAAGGAAGACGGGAGATCCCGGGCGATAGAGCATCCTTGAAGCGGCTGGGAGAGGCCCTTCTGGAAGGTGGATTCACGCCGCTTCATTCCACGATAAAAACTCCAGAGGCCAAAGTGCGGGAAACGTTATTGGGGATTAATCGCCTACGATGAGTCCCCTTGGCGCAGATTTGCAAAAGCGGTCTCGGCAGACAAGCCGGGATGGTTCCTTTTGAAAACGATCCTGAACTCGGTGAGGAAAGAAGCCAGGTTAGCTGTGACGGGTTTGTTCCTGGTCCCAGAGGGGGGTAGCCCAAGCCAGGGCTTTCCGGGAGAAGGGTTAGTACGAAACGCCACCTTAGTACCCTGTTCTGTAGGAAATTGGGTTGCCCATTACTCAATATCAGGGGGCATTGGGTTGATAAACCCGCAGGCCTTGGAAGTCCCCATCGAATTTGGTCGGCATGACCAAAACGAAGCCTGGACCAAGGTTGGGGCTGGGAACCCCCCGGGGGGAAAGCAAGCGGGAGCCACGGGTGGCGGGTTTGCTGTGCTGCTGGGCGGCCAGGAACTGCCCGCATCATGGCGGAGAGATGGCTGAGTTGCTGGGCTTGCCCGAGCGATCTGTTGTGACTGCTGAGCCACAATGGCAGTGAGGTCAGCGTCAGACGGCAGAGGCACCTTGGCGGGATCCATGTCCGGATCTTACTGACACGTACCCGGATGTAGAAGTGATCCACTGGACCACAGCAAGCGGTGATGTAAGCCACGCCCGGAACGGAATCTAAGTAGGTCCCGGTTTTCACCAGAGCCCGCCGCAAAGCGGGATGGACTTGCTGCGGCGGGAGTCTACCAGGTCGTTTCCCCTGACGTGACTTGCTTGCCGGTGGCAGCAAGGTATAGCTGGTGCAGAATCGTCAGGCAGGCTCGTAGTCGGGGACAGGCAGATGGTCAGGGCAGGCGGCACAGGTTCGTGTTGTGGACAGGCGGCAGGTCGGGCAGGCGGAGGATACGTGGTCGAGGAACGGAAGCTAATGGTAGTACACGGTAAGTCAGAAACAAGGCTTGTAACGCTTTCTCTATAGGCTGAAATGGCACTAAAGATCCGGCAACAGCCCCAGGGAAGGGGCAGGCTTAAATAAGGGCAGTGACCGGGAATAGCAAATTACCGGTGCACTGGCCCTTTAAATCTCGGGTGCCGGCGCGCGTGCGCCTTAGATGTCGGGGACGCGCACGCCGGGAGGCCGGACCGCAACAGGAGCGGGCGGGGAAGAGAGGAGCCGGGCGGCCGGGTAGGCGGCCCCGCCCGCATGCGGGCGGCGGTGGCTCGTCGCCCGGGGCGGACCACGGGGTGGGACCCAAACCCCCCCGTATTTGCTCCAAATGGGGTATAAATTGCGCTCCACAAATGGCCAGGAAAAATTTACTTGTATTTTACCGTTTAAAAACCTGTGTATTTTACTGAAAAATTTAAAAAAACAAACAGGCCTATTAACCCTTTGGTATGAATTATGCTACAGCCAAAATTTCTTCTTTGGCGGTGAAAAAACGTTTCTTTTACTGATTACAAATGCAGAAAAATACTTATTAACCCTTGATGTAAATTGCGCAAAAGAAATGTGCTGCCAACAATTACCAGCTTTGTAGCGTGTTAAAATGGCGGGTTACCGTATTTTACGGAGCAAAAACAACAGAAAAAACTCATAATTAACCTTCGGATATGAATTATGTACAGGCAAAATTTCTTCTTTGGCGTTGAAAAACACCGTTTTTTTTAGTGACCACAACAGCAGAACAACGCTTAATTAACCCTGGATCTAAAATTGCGCAAAAGAAATGAGCAAACAAAAATTAAGTGGTATTTTGGGTTGTTAAAACCGCTGTTTCTTTAAACTGAATACAACAGCAAAAAGGCTTTAGATAACCCTTGGATTTTTCAATGTGCTCAAGAACTGAGCAGATAGCATTAAAATGTATATGCAGCTGAATTGAACGCAAGGGACTTCAATTAACAATACCCACAAAATCAGAATTAGAACGTAAGAGAAGCAGTCTCTGAGACAAGCTGTGACATCCAGAAAAATCGCTGTATAAAGTTGGTCTTTAGTATGTGATATTATGAGCAGCAGCAGCAGCTTCCTACACTGCACAGTGAAAGCAGTGTGAACTGCCAGCGTTGGCCCCGGGGACTTATATAGTGCGGTCGACGTCTCAGACTCCCGACAGTCTCTGATTGGCTTTATTTCTGCACAATTGTTCTTTTAGGCTAGCCTTTCTTCTCCAGACTTCTTTGCCTATGTAACACCATGTGCTCGCAGCCAATTTTATCAATTAAAAACACCGCTTCGTTCCGTGAATCACCTGTCGCCTCAAACTTCGACCTCGTTTCAGAATTGAAAAGTTTACCGAAATTTCTAAATGAAATTCCTCTTCGTTGAATCAATTCGGTCCATCTCTAAGTGGTCTTACTGTTTAATAATTACATGGGCAAGACTTGGAACCTTTTTTGAAGATGGGAATAACATTTGCCTTGCGCCACCCCCCCACCCCCCCCCCCCCCCCCCCCCCCCCCCCTGCTCCTCGTACCATACCAGGTCACAGGGAATATCTAAATATTAGTACAGGGGCACAGAGATAAGACAGAAGCTGAGCTCTTTAAGAACTCTTGGGTTTATGCCCATCAAGGGCCTGGGCTTGTTCACATACAGTTTATTTAACTTGTTTTTTTTTTTTTTGGGGGGGGGGGGGGGGGTAACCCTTTTTTTTTCTACACTGAGCCAATTAATTTATAGCAGATGATGTATTAAACAGACTGGCCACCACCCCCATCAATACTTTCTCATTGTTTTGTATATACTGAGCGAAGAACCTATTTAGTACCTCTGCCTTCTATTGGTCTCTCAGTGACTAGCACCCCATCACAGGTTTTTAAGGGTCCTACTTGCTCTGACTTGCGGCTTTTTGGCATATATATGGCTTCAAAGATTTTCTTGGGTTAGTCTTGCTGTCCTTGGCACTGCCTTTTCTTTCGAATTTTAGCTGCTTGTATCGCTTTTTTACCAGATTTTATTAAGCTCTATGTAATTTTCAAAGGATGATTGCCGTGCCCTTGACTTATATTTTTAAAATGCCCTGTTTTTATTGGTTTATTGCCTCTTAACAGAAGGTAGTAGCCGTGTTGGTTTTAGTTTTAGTAAACCATTAATTGTTTTGCACAATAAATTTCCTAAGTATATTTAAAGCTTCCCATTTGGCTTCTTGTATCATATTGCTAATAGCTGCTCAAGTCTAGGTCCTATATTGCGTCCCTCAATAAGGAAAATTTGGGCCCTTTTTAAATTAAAGGTTTTTGACTTCCCGCTCTGTTTTTTCTTTTTTCCAGTTTATGCTAAAATGAATTATATTGTGGTCACTGTGATTTTCAGAAACCATGACCGCTCCGACAAGTTCTGCTTTGTTAGAAAGTACCAGACCCAACACTTTACTGGGTGGGGGGATGGGTGTTCCTCCACAAAACTGCCATAAATTTATCCTCTAACTGATTGAAGGAAACTTCTTCCCTTTTCAGTTGATGCAGAACAGTGACCCCAGTCAATGCTGGGTGATTCAAAGTCACCCATTATTACCAATGTAACTGCATGTGCTGCCCGCACCATTTGATATGCACTGTTCTTCTATATCCTCAGTGATGTTCGGGGGGTCTGATAGATTTACACCAAAAATAATTTTCCCGCATTACCCTTCTTGTATTTCACCCACTAATGTTACCTCATCATTAGTACTCTTTCACATTTGCCTTTATATCACTCCTTACATACAGACACATGACAGAATCTCCTTCTCCCCTCCTCTCGCTTTGTCTTTCCTAAATAGATTAAAACCTTCCCAGTTCATGCGAAGGAGTCCAGCCTTGTTCAGCAATACCTACACATCAATCTGTCTTAATATATAGAGCCTCAAGTTCCCCATTTTGGTTGCAGACTTCTTGCATTTGTGAATAGACATTTTAAGTTACCTCCAGTTTTACACTTTCATCAACGGTTTAGGATTGTATCAAACATGTTTCATTAGAAGGGCATGGGATACATACATTACCCGTTTCTCCAGTAGACAGCATGGATTATACGTCTACTGTTCAGATGATGGCATTCGATTAAATTCTCTCCTTTGGTTAGATGGCAATGGGATTATTATTACCATTTCAGTGATGGCATGGGATTATATACTTATTACCTTTAGCAGACAGCATTTGATTATTTATTAAACAGTTAGTAGATTGGCATGGAGATTACATGAGAATATTGTGGGTACATATATTTCAATGCTGGTTTGAAAAACATGGATCTCCTTATCCATGGTCTACTCCACCTCCCATTCCACTTCTCCACCCGCTGATATAGTCTGCCCACTCCTCTAACCTATCTACCCCTTTATTTTCTATATTGGTCTCCCGTTTCTCTCATCCCTAGTTTAAACTACTCCCGCAACCCCTTGTAGATTCACTTTCCATTCAGGTGGCAATTTATCTGTAGAAAACAGATTGTACACCTAATGGAAAAAATCAGCCCAGTGCTCTAAGAACCAACAAACCCCTCTGTCCTACACCAAGACTTTGACATGCATTATCACTCCCTGAGCTCCCCGCTGTCTTTCCTGAATACGCATGGCACCGGCCAGTATTCCAGAACACAACCTTGGAGGTCCTTCCCTTAACCTTGATCAGTTTATTTAAAATTATTCTTTAGTCTCCTCCACATACCATGTTTTCTGTCATTGGTACCACCATGGACCCGACAGCTGGGTCATCGCCAGCCTCCAGTAATTTATCCACCGGTTCCACACATGCGAACCCTGGCACCAGGGAGACTGCAAACTATTCTGTTGATGGCGGTCCTAGCGACAATTTATTCTATCCTTCTTCATGATTATAGAATCCCCTACAACTACTAACTGTCTTTTCTTAATTGCTTCCATTCACCCCTACTACTAGTTTGGTGTCTTTCGGCTGCTAGGAAAGAGCAGTGTCCAATAGAGCTGCCTTTTCTGAGACTGATTCCCCAGTATTATCACCCAACTTGGCAATTTTGCTAGGAATCTCAGGAGGAGAAGTGGCCTTCTTTTTTCTGGTACCCTAGAACTCCCCTGTCTACATTAAAAGCTACACGGCTCCTCTGCGGATCCTATACTCCACCCTAGCATTTAGCCCACTAAACTGTTGCTCCATGAGCACCTGCTGCTGAAATTTATACCTGTTAATACAACAATACTAACCCCTCAACGCCAGTGTCAGTTGTGATGCAAGGTCCTGGGGGCAGTCACCGAGTTGATGCAAAAGGTCAGCCAGTTACACCACCAGGTGATTTATAACAGAAGGGGAAAAAGTGCTTTTTTAAAAAAAAAAAAAAAAGTGTAGTACTTCAATTACACAAACCTGCAATAGAAAAATATAAAAATAAAAAAAAAAAAAAAAAAAAAAAAATAAAAAAAAAATAACAATAAAAAAAAAAAAAAAAAAAAAAAAAAAAAAAAAAAAAAAAAAATAAAAAAAAAAAAATTAAATTGAAAATAATAAAAAAAACATAAAAATAAAAAATAAAAAAAAAAAAAAAAAAAAACAAAAAGAAAAAAAAAAAAAAAAAAACAACTTTGCTACAAACCATATGTAGGCCATCACCAATTCTGGTTTCTTAACTCAGCACTCTGTTCTCTCAAGCACTCAGTTTGATGCAAGCAATGGAGCCACCAATAGAGCCAGAGCCTTATAGTGCTCTGAAAAAATGAAAGGGGAGCTGTGATTGGTTGCTATGGGCACCAAAGTAAGTCAGACCTAGACAGTTTTCATACATGTGGCCCTAAGTAACTGACACTGCAGCAGAAGCAGGAAGTTCCTTTTATTCTGGAAGGTTGTAGATCATTGGACAGGTAATTGGTATACTGTCACTTTAAAATCCAGACCAGTGGACAGGTGCAGTCACAGACAGGAATACAGATAGGTGAGTACTCAGAAACATGGGACCCAGCAGGGATCGGCTTGCATGGAGACATAGCAGAGACACAGTAATGCTCGCGAGGACCGCCGCATGGAGCAAGACAGCAGCAAACAGGTGCAGGGCCATGGGCATAGCAGAGACACGGGCACCTCCGTGGACCTTGCCTGGGACCGCAGCATTGAAAGGGACAAATAAAGTCCGTATACAAAAAAATGTAAAAAGTTTTGGCTCTCAGACTATGGTTATGCAAAAACATGGTTTCTTTTTTATTTAAAACTGTTTTTGTTGTGTAAAGGTAGTAAAACATTAAAAATATGTAGATTTGGTATTGCTGTAATTGTATCGACCTGTTGAGTAAAGTTAACATGTCATTTATATCACATTGTGATCACTGAAAAAAAAAAACACACTACCAGGATTGCTGTATTTCGTTCATCCTGCCTCCCAAAAAACTTTTATAAAAAGCTATCAATTTGTCATATGAACCCAATAATGGTACAAATGAAAACGACTACTTATCCTGCAAAAAACGAGTCCTTTTACAGCTACGTATACAGAAAAAAAAAATAATGGATGCCAGAATGGGATAACATAAAAACACAATTTTTATACTGTTCATGTAGTGAGCTATAAAAAAACTATATAAAATTGATATTATTGTAATTGTACCAATCACATAGTAAAGGTATCATGTCATTTATACCGTATGGCGAACGCTGTAAAAATGAAGCCTGAAAAACAATGGCAGAATGCTGGCTGTTTTTTTTTTTCCATGTTTAAGGGACAAAATTAAAAAAACTGTGGAACTCCTGTGGGCCTAAAATGCACAATGTGTTCCCTGATTGGTGTTGAATAGTGATGAGCGATTGTGTCAACTATCATTATCGATTTGATAGTCGATATCGGCAATTATCATGAAGATTTCTGATAGTCGATAACAGATTATCGCCGATGACCATTAAAGTCTATGGGAGAGGAAAACAACCTTCATTTCTTACACCCAAAACAGGGGGAGAAGATGAGATTTAACAATCTTTTCCAAACAGAAAGTGGATACGTGCTACGTGCTACAAAATATCTCAGAGCAGACTTATTCACTAATCCCTGTCTTGTTCCACAGCATGGACTTAAAAACCTGCATGACCCACAGTGCAGACGGCGTATTATTTGAACATATTTACTTGAACGGGGCATTGCACTATCCTGTCCTGAAAACAGCATGACCCTTAAACTGTCTGACCCACAATTAAAAAGTGCCGGAAACAGAAGTCCTTTCAAACACATTTAGTTGACAACTGACATTGACTCTACCTGCCTGGGACCGAAGTATGACCATTAAATCTGTATGACCACAGTGATTAAAAAGTGCAGGAAAACGGAGTCTTAGAACCACCATTTTTACAAGGTAGAACTGGACATTGGACTATACCTGTCCTGGAACGCAGCATGACCCTCAAAACATGCAATGGACTCATAGCTTAAAAAGATGCCGGATGAAAAGTAGTCTTTGAAGCTGTATTTTAGTGAAATGGACATTGACTAATTCCAGTTCCATCGTAATGCTGATGACCCAAAAACTGCACAGGGTGCCCTTTTGGACCATCAGCAGAAAAATTTCGTAATAGAAAATAAAAACTATATTAAAACAACTCGTTTCCAATACTGCTGCTAGAGTACGTGCCATTCTACTGGTGACATTGTTCCACCGTGACATTTGAATGTGAAGCAAACAAAACAGATGTCCCAGATGTCAACGCGGCCTGTCTGATAATCCTGCATTCTACTGTCAAGTGGGTTGGATGGAAATTACTGATCAAATGCTGGTGAGGCTGTAAACGTGGATAACGCAGGTTCAGTGGCAGGGCCGGATTACTGTGGGGTTGTGGTGAGAGAATGGGCTGGCGTCAGTATATTAACACTCGGGGCAAAAATTCCCTTATGGACGCGATTGGAAAACAGTCATGCTGAAGCCAGAGTGCGGAAGCGGAAGGTGTGAACTAAAACATCCAAGCTTTCCTCAGTTACGCAGTCAAGACTGGGTAGCGGCTTGAGAAATTTCTGCCTTTCGAGAGGCGCTTGCCCCTCTGTTTGAGTGCGGACCAATTGAGCTTCACTTGGAAATGTGGTTGGTTGACGCTCTGTTTCACCCAGGTGCCTTTTTCTTGGCATTCTTTTTTCTCGTTTTACTCAACGTGTTGGAGGATATTGTCTCTGTTCTTGGGGTGGTGACTGTGCTCCATACACCATGTCCTCTGAATAACCTACATCTGTTCAAGTCTTCCTGTACCTCACTTGTACAATTCAGAAGAATATTTGTATCAGCTATTTTGTACATTTTTTAGTAGTTTAATGCTGGAATACACATTGTTAAAAATAGGATGGAATCACACACGTCTTTGTTTCTCTTTTTTTTTAATTTTATTTAAAGGGTTGTATCACTACAGGATTGCTAGCTTATGTTAAAGATCTGCAAAAACAGTCATTTTGCAATATGTTGTCATTACGTTCCTTTCTATTCCTGTTTTTGACAGCACCATGCCCCATAAATTTCAAAACATCACCTTGAGCACTGTTGAAGAACAAATGTCTGATAGATGCACATTTTTTTTAAATAGGACCTGCGTATCGTTGCATTTGACAGCAGCATGACCCAAAAAAATTTATAAAAAACTTCTCACCACGCAAAAATTGTGAGGGAGAAATGCCACTTAGAAGCCACATTTCTTTTCCAAAAGGCCTGATTAACTGTACTCACAGCACCAGACCCAAAAACCTTTGACATGCAAAAACAAAAGATGAATTCAGGGGGGTCGGGGGTTCTGCCGCCCCCCGATGCCCCCCTCCCCGGGGGGGCCCGGGCAGGGGTCCACCCCTCTGCGGTCCGGGCCCGCGCCGCTTCACTACCCCCTCCACGCCCTTTGAACGCGCCCGCCCTTCCCGGGCCACCGCCCCCTGCCCCTGCTTAAGGCGTGTGACAGCTTCGCTCTTTTAAAGGGCCACGCCCCCAAAATTTGGGTCTATTGTTGGGCGCTGGTTCAATCTAAGGAATACGCCCCCAGTATTTCCTCCAGTCCGTTGGTGTGTTTTCCGTGAATTAGAGAGTTTTGGGATTCTGTATTGATCACCCATGTACCAGTCCGTTTTGCTACTTTTTCCTGACCTCCCTTTTGCCGCCTCCCCGGGCCCTTTCCCCCTGCTCCACCACAACCTCTCCCGCCTGCCCTGATCTTCTCCCTGTCCTCGACTACCCCTGGATTCGACTTTGACCACGCGAACCCCCGGCCCCACCAAAGCAAGTACATCGGGGGTAGCGACCTGGTACCCACCCCGCAGCAAGTCCACCCCCCTTTGGGGGGGGCCGGGTGAATACCGGGGCTACTTAACCCGCTCCCGGCGGGTTTTACATCATGCTTGGGTGGTCCAGTGAATCCACCTCTGCAAAACAGAAGGGTAAGTGGAAACGTTTTTTCAGAATCATTACAATTGGACACATCCCTCACCGCAAAACCCCAAAATACCTTTTTTGGAAAAAATAAAAAAAGAAAAATGATCATTTTTAAAAAAAAAAAACAAAAAATTTCTTTTGGAAAAAAAGAAAAGCCCCCCCAAAATAACGTCCCGGCAATTTGGGCCACACACAGAGCCAGCCCTTTTTACGAGAAAATCAAAAGACACATCACGTGGAAAGCCAGATGCTTTGTCGTAAGACCCTCCACGTCTAAGGCCCTCCCAAAATGACGCGGCTCGGGCAGAACAACCCTCCTTTGGGGTGGCGAGCAGTTCGGGGGATTTACCATTTTGGATACCCAGAAGTCAAATTTGGGGCCGGGAAAAAACCAAAAACACGGGTTTAGACACAGATAGTCTGCACCATGATCTAAGCCGGGCCGTTTGGGTTTTAGTGTGCCGCATTACATCGTTTGGGAAATGGGAAAAAGGTTTCCAGACCCCCATTTGGCTTTTACAATGCTGCTGGCCGCACCGCTACTGGCACTCTACTCTGTCACTTGCTGACTTGTTCCACCGGACTTTGAAGAACTGAACAGCCAACAGATGTCCCTTTTTGATCAATCAGCAGGTCCCAACCTGCTTTTACCTCTATTTGGGTGGGGAAGGAAAGTGCTGATTTTTTGCTTTGTACCGGATCGAGGAGGTACCCAATAAAAAAATTTTTCTTTTTAAAGGCCCCTTCAGCAAGATCATTTTGGGGGAAAATGGAGCATCCAACATCATGGAGAGATGGAGCCTTATTTCCCAACCCTGGGTCGGGGGGCACTACAAACTTATCTTCCTCTCCCCTCCCCACCTCAACCGTGCCAACCTCTTCAAATACAGACAAACGGTAATGTCGGGTTTTCCCGGAATACCCCCTCCTCTGCTTTCCCCCGGGACAGCTTCAACACAGCCCTGACTTTCCCAATGCTTACCCGAAGCTGAGGGGCCCCTTGCACCACCCTGACCCCGAACCACGCCAAAAAGACGAAAAGTTGGAAACGTTGGGCCCTTTTAATTTGACGGGGAAAAAAGGCTCCGTTCCACATCTGTGTCCCTCCTCCTCCGTCGTGGCGGGGCCTCTGTTTCAGAGTGTCCAACATCGTCCAAACTAAATCACCACAATCCGTGACAAGGCATTGTCCGCACTGACCATTTGGGGCTTCTTAAAACTGGAAAGGAGGGCAAGCTCTTTTTCACCCCTCCCCCCCTTTGGGGCCAAACCCCGAGGTCCAAAAACCCCGCTTTTCACCCATTGCATTTGTACTGCATAAGGCTTTGCGCGCACCACAATCCCCGGGCATTTGGGGCGGTTAAAACCAGCTGTTGCATGCAACAATAGACGTTTTACGGGGAGACCGAGGACGCTGCAACCACCAGGCGGACGAACAGGGTGCGAACGCGGGAAGTGAGCTCAGACCCCGAGCCTTTCCCCACAGGGATCCAACCCGGTACCCTTTTAGAAATTTCGGGATGAAAAGGTTCAGCGGTGCCAGGAAAGGGGTTTTTTTCCCCCCTTCCGATCTAAGGGGCCAAAATTTTTCGACCGTTACGCACACCACCTTCCCTGGCAAAAGTTTTTTTCCCCAGCCAGCGCTGGGTCTCGTTGCAAAGACCTCCACACTCCTACCTGTTCTTGACAGTCTCCAAGACAGATTAATTTCAACAGGGCCCTGGTTTCTAGGGCACTGATGCTACCAGGGACCTTGGGGGAAAAACCATGCCCCTTTTCCCTGGGGTTTTGAAGAGCGTGCGCCGACCCAGAAGCCACCGTTTACCACCAAACATCCACAAGCTCACCCGTGAGCTGTCACTAAAAAGTAGCGGCCTTTGGGCCGTGCTTACTAGCCCATTATTGGGGTCAGAGGGAACTTTTTCGGACACAAGCAAACAACTGTTTGAAATTTAGATGACACGTGGCTGGTCAGGGCGGGGAGGGTTTTCCCCTGGAAAAGAAATGCCTGCTCGGCATCGGAGGGGGCAGGCAAGGCCATGACGGGCGGAACCCTTTTTTCCACCAACAAAAGGGCAACATTTCAAGGCCAAAACCCGGCAATGCCGATATTCGGGTTTTTGGGTTTTGGGGATGATTTGGGTTAAAAGTGTTTCTTCGCCCCAAAACCCGGTATACAAAAGGGCTTGTGCAACGGCTGCTGAAACATTCGGGGTCAAACTGGGAAGGAAAAGGGGGAAGGATGGTCTCTCTGGGCTGGGGGTACCGGGGGACGGTGGGGGCGGGGGCGGAGGCTGACCCTTTGATCATGACTCTAAGACGGGGCACTGGGGAAACCCTTGGTCATGGCAGAGGAGAGGAGGCGGAGACAGAGGATTTTGACAGGGGTTGGAACCCCGGGATCTGTGGCCTTTTTTGGCCAAGTTTTTCCCTCCATTTCAACTCAGCATTGCTGCATTGACAGACTGTTGGTGTGGTTAAACACAAGATTCTTTCCTCTACGAACGTTTACGGAAAAGGGGCGGCATATGACATCGCGGGTGAATCGAGGCTTCTCAAAAAAAGGCTTAAGGGTCCTGGCCCTTTTTAAATGGCGATAACTTGGAGCTGTTTTTCCCCGCTGATCGGGCGGCAAATAATCTCAAAACTTGTGCAACCCCTCTCCCTTTTTGAGGTGGGACCCGTACGACAGTACCCCATCGTCTTCCCCCGCCAGGAAAGCGCTAACAAGCAAATTCTGCAAAAAAGCCCACGTTGAATCCGCAAGTCTTCACACATCACAAAAACACAGGGGACTTCCTCCCTGCATTTTACATCCTGGAGCTGTGGGGTACAAGCAACGCACGCAAGGCTTGCCGACCACCCCGGGTTTTTACATTTTACCGCTCCCCTTTTCCTCCCTGATGGCAACACATTGGCGAAAGCAGACAAAATCATCCTCTTTGGGCCCCTTTATCTTTTTTAAGGCCTTCTGACCCCAATCAATTTTTTAATCAAAGAGTTCCTTCAGAAAATAGATTACCCAAAATAGTGGGGCACAGTAACTTTGGCTGCCTTCGCTCAGTTGGGCGTTTCTGACGAGATGAAGACGACATTTTTGGCCGGCTGGGGGGGACGAGGGGGAAAAAACTGCTGATGCGGGGTTTTAAACCACTAAAGAAAAAATGTCAAAGCTGTTCTTACTGATATTTCACGGGGGACCGACCCCCGATGACAGGCCTGAGGTCCTCAACTGACGATCCCCTGGGCTTGCGGTTTTACACACTGGAAGGGGGGACCTTCTCTTGTTTCCCTACCCCATTCCTACAACCCCTTTTTTGCTCGCTACCACCCCGCTTTCGCTCCATGTTCAGAAAGAAAAAATTTAAAAAGGTAGGAAAGTTTTTACATCTCTTTTTGAAAGATGCAAATCACACTATTTTAAATCCCCCCTGATTTTTTACAGCCAAAAGGGTTTTGAAACAGAATTGTTTCCCAGCAAAACCTTTTAAAAGCGGGCTGGGGGAAGAACTGAAGACAAAATCAACATGTTCTCCTTTCAGTCCCCCGGGGTTTCAACTCCCAGTAGGACTAGGGAAAGATAGTTTTCAACAAACTAATACAATGCGCATGTTTCGCCAAACTGAATTCACCAGCACAAAAAAACTATCAAAAGTTACACGGGAAAAAAAATTTCGTTTTTTCAGCAATGAGACACGAGAACAGTTTTCAGAAAATTTTTGTATCCCAATTTAAGTACAAGGTGGCTCCTGAAAAAAACTGGGGTGCACCCAAAGTGCAATACACTATTAAAAGTTTACGGATGACAAAAGGTGTTTTTTGCACCAATGAAAAACCCAACAGTTTTTTGAACTTTTTTGATCCAATTTAAATATAAGGGGCTCTTGAACAAACGGGCTGAACCAAAATGCAATACAGCTATTTAAAAGTTTACGAAAACAAATGGGGGTTTTTTAACCAATGAAATACACCAACAGTTACTACAAAATTTCTGTATCCAAATTTAAGCACAAGGTGGCTCTTTGAACAAAACTGGGATGCACAAAATAAAAGGTACATTTTCACCTCAGGTACATTTACACCCTCCTGTCCAAAGCCAGCCTGTCTGTCTGCCTCTCTCCCCACCCTTCACCCCACCCCCCGTGGCTGGACATTGCTAGATGCTTCTTTAAAAGTCTCTGTCTAACTAACTAAAAAGTGAAATTCTCTAATCTACCTATATTATAATGTTCACAGATAAAAGCATACTTGTCTGTATGAATAAAGTGAAGAACAGTGTCTCTGAGCTAAGCTGTCTTGAGAGACAAGTAGCACACCTCTTGCTCTAGTGAGAGACACTGAAACACTGATACTGAACAGGAAACGCTGTTCTATGCAAAACGAGGTCATGTGATTTTTTCCAGCCAATGACAACCATACACATCACAGTCATGACGTCGCACACCCAGCTCACCCTGCTCTATGCTCTAAGCTGATTTGCTGGTCGCCAAAATGAATGGAAGCGCCAAAAATGGCGCGATAGTAAGAGATTATCTGCAGATTGTCACCTAAAATATTGCGTGTTCGGAAATTTCCGATCAGCCTAAAAATCGTGCCGATTTCAACTTTGTCGATCATAATCGCTTATCCCTAGTGTTGAATCCAAAATTTTAATTCTTGAAGATTTTACCTGTTCTGGTGCTTTGGAGACTTGGCAAAGTACTCCTTTCCTTGTACGCCCTGTCATGCTCCCAAACAGCAGTCTACACCTACTTTTAGTGTATTGCCGAGCATTCAAGAGATTGCGTAATACATTTTTGGGTGCTTTTTTCCAGGATTCCTTTTAAAAATTAAACATTTTCAGCTAAAATTGCATTTTATTGGGAAAAATAAATTTTACTATTTTCACAGCCCAACGCTAAAAAAATCTGTGAAACAAATGTTGGGCCAATATACTCACTACACCCCTGGATATATTTCTAAAGGGGTGTAGTTTCCCAAATGAGATCTTTTTAGCAGTGTTTATACAATTTTGGCATCTTAGGGTGTTTGCAAACTTGTAATAGCACCTAAAAAATATCCTAATGGCCCCAAAATTCTCACCCTGGGGCTTGTGGTTGAGACAAATAGCACAATAAGGCCCCATATGGTATATGTCTAAAAACAGCAGAATCAGTGGAATCAATATTGAGTTGCGTTTAACTCTTATCTACTGTGTTCCAGTAAATAAGGGATAAAAATTGAAAATCTGTAAAAATAAAAAAAGTGAAATTTTGAAATTCTACTTTATTTTAACTGTTGTTAAATCCCAAAAGGATTAACAAACTTTTTAAATGCTGTTTTGAATACTTGAGTGAACAACAAGTAGGGGTGCAGTTTTTAGATGGAGTCTTTATGAAGGTATCTAACACACAGAAAGCTACTTCAGAACTGGACTGGTCCCTAAAAAAGTGTTCCAAAATTTCTTGAAAATATAAAAAATTGCTACTAAATTTGTCCTTATTTTAAACATTTGTTGGATTTTATGTTTTTGTACTACAGATTCAAATAAATGATATAGCTTAAGGACGCTGGACGATTCATCGTATCTTCCTTTGCATTGCTAAAGTTTCCTGTCCCTGCAAGCCCGTGCGTCCTCATCCTGGTGAGCCGGTATCTTTTTCTCTTTTGTAATTATTTAACACAATCCCCTTATTCGTCATTCAATATGCACCTTTTTGGCAATCGTGAGCTTTCCAATCCTCACGTTGTATCATCTGTATAGCAATGACCAAAAACAAGCAGTCCAAGAATAAAATCAGATTCGGAAATAATAATTAAAAAAGCGGACAAGGGGGCCACAGTCATTATGAATAGAACTCAGTACTTAGAGGAGGCTGCTAAACATCTTAATGATTCCACAGTTTATTGTAAGCTGAGTAAGGATCACACAAAAGAATTTAATAAAATCATAGAAATGGTTGTACAGGAGGCGTATTAACAGGGTATTATCTCAGAATATGAGAAAAAGCATTGATCAATGATTCTCCAAGAGTTTCTGTGTTGTATTTAGTTCCGAAGGTACATAAGTCCTTAAAGGCACCTCCAGGCCGTCCCATCGTTTCTGGAATTAATTCCATTTTTGAGTCTATTGCAAAAAAAGTAGATGTTTTTTTTTTACAGAAAATGGTTATTAGAGATTATCACAGTTTAAGGGATACAGGACAAGTTTTGCGAAGTATTGCCAAAATAGATTGTAAAGACATTTAGTTTCTTTGTACATTAGATATAAAATCGTTAACTACAAATATACCAATTAAAGGATAGATTAGAAGCAGTGAGGGAGACTTTAGGGGAAGAGAAGAAATACCAGCTCACCGATATGAAGATGCCCAGACAGTGCAGGATAGCAGTAGCAAGGTATAAAGAGAGACGATGTCCAGCGTCTAAAAGCCGTATTTCTTTATTCAAAATTCAAAGGGTCAACAGCATCGATCCAAAAAACAAAAGAATGCCAACGCGTTTCAGGCTTCAGAGGCCCTTCCTCATGGCAGGGGAAAATCCGACACTTAGCAACCAACAACTTGGTTTTATTATGTCCCTGTTAGAAATAATATTGAGAAAGAATTATTTCAGTTTTGGCGATACTTTTCATTTGCAGCTACAGGGGACCTCGATAGGGTTCCCTGTAGGACCAAGCTTCGCAAATTTATTTATGTCATCATTAGAGAAGAAATATATTTTATGCTCAGAATTTGCTAAATACATCCGAGTATGGTATAGATACGTTGACGACGTGTTTGTCCTATGGACAGGCACTGAAATACAGCTAGAAAAGTTTGTGAGATATATTAATAATTTACACAATCTAATTGAATTTTCGATCACAAAAGATGAACGGACTATACACTACTTGGATGAGAACATAATGAAAGAGAATAATAAGTTAAGAACTACTATTTATTCAAAGGATACAGATAGGAACAATGTTCTTCATCATAACAGTTTTCATGCTCCCCAAATATTTTGGGCAATTCCAAAGGGAGAATACATTCGTACATGTCGCATTTGCTCAGATAATGAATCATATCATGAGCAAATGCATAAAATAACAAGAAAATTTGTGCAGCGTGGTTATGATGAAGAAACGTTGTTAAATATGGGAAAAGAAATTCTACAAAAGGATAGACAGGAGTTTTTGATTCCTTGATACAGAAATAAGACAAAGAAAGAAAATCAGAGAATTGTTATGACATCTACGTATGATAAACATGCTTCTATGATAAGAAAGGTTATTAATAAATATTGGGACATAGTTAAATATGGCCCACAGTATGGAAATTTATTTAAAGAATAGCCTATGTATGTTTATCGAAAGGGTCGTACATTGGGACAGAATTTAGTCCATTCGGATCTGAAGAAAGAAAATCAATGCAAACAAACTACACTGCGAATACACAAAAGAGGGACATTTGCGTGTCTAAATTGTCAAAACTGTAACAGCATCATAAAAGGTCCTAAAATTAGCCATCCAACACAAGGATTCCCCATTGAAATTAAAGGTTACCATACTTGCAATAGTAATTCAGTGATATACTTATTAAAATGCCCATGTGGAAAACCATATGTTAGCCAGACAATCAGGCAGATCAAAGTACGATTGAATGAGCACAGATCATCAATTAGGCTGTACAAACAAAAAAGAGAAATGGGAGATAAGCAATTAGAGTTATAGAAAACTTTAAAAGGTAGGTGTAACGGGTGTGATAGTGGATCCACTGGACCTCCGCTAGTGGTGGTGTAAGCCTCGCCAGGGAGCAGAGCCTAAGTAGGTCCCGGTTTTCACCAGCGCCCACCGCAAAGCGGGATGGACTTGCTGCGCCGGGAGTCTACCAGGTCACTACCCCTGACGTGACTTGCTTGCGGTGGCAGCCGAGGTATAGCGTGGTACAAAATCGTTAAGACAAGCTCGTAGTCGGGGACAGGCGGTAAGGTCAGGACAGGTGGCAAAGGTTCGTGGTTGTAGGACGTAGGCGAGAAGGTTCGGTACATGAAAATCAGGACGAGACTAGAATAGATGCTTTCTCTGTAGGCAACAGGCACGACAGACCCAGCGGGGACGTGCTGGAGGCGTTACCAATATAGAGGGTCAGCGCCCGGCAATCAACCAATTACCGGCGCGCTGGCCCTTTAAATTTAAGAGAACTGGCGCGCGCGCCCTAAGGAGCGGGGACACGCGTGCCCATCGGCAGAAGACCGCGGGGAAGCAGGAGCGCTGCCGGGTAAGCGTATCAGCGCGGGGGAACGAGTGAACCCACGGCCCGGCCCGTGGGCCACGGCGCCACTTGTCCCCGCGCCAGGAGAGAATGCAGGGACACGAGAGCGCCCGCAGCCTGGACCAAGGGCTGCGGGGCTGCTCGTTACAGTAGGTTTGATGAAAATACAGTAACTAGGCATTTTTTTGAAGCACAGCGTGTCAGAACTAAAATGGTGCGTATTAGAAAGGGTTAAGCCACAGGTCGATAGTGTGAATAATGATTATTTAATAAAGAGAGAAATCTTTTGGATAATGACCTTGGATGCTGTAAGCCCAAAAGGGTTAAATGAGAAATTATAAATGAGAGTGTTTTTATAATATGTTTGTCTGTTTTATAGAAGGGTATTTAAAGAGTATACTCGCTTTACGCACATGCTTGAGAAAGAAGCACAGTCTTCGAAACGTCGCACAGGTGTGTGGACGGCTCTGAGCCTCGAGCCATCCGTCTTCTGCTATACTTCTAAACTGATGGACTACGCTAATATGCGATAAGTATTGCACCACCTTTTTTTCTAAGAATTTTTAAGACGTTGTCTATGTTTATGTAATCTCATATAACTTATTAAAATTTTTTGAGCTTTAATGGTTTTGTCATTGCTATACAGATACTAAATTTGTCCGCCTGCTAATGTCGTAATAAATTAAAAAGACATTTAAAAAATGATACCAACATAAAGTAGACATATGGTCAACGCTAGTTATAAACTATTTTGTGTGGTATAACTATCTGTCTTACATGCAGAAATTTTTGAACTTTGAAGATGGCAAATGTTTCCAAATTTTCACGAAATTTTTATATTTTTTACAAATAAAGTATTGCAAGGGCCAAAATTTAACACTAACCTAAAGCACAATATGCCACGAGAAAACAGTCTCTGAATCACCTGGAGAGGTAAATGTATCAAAAAGTAATTTCCACATTAAGTGACATGTCAGATTTCAAAAATGGGGCTCCCTCTTTTGGTGCAAACTGGCTGCGTTCTTAAGGGGTTAAAGCCTGTTAGGTTTACATCACATTGGAGTAAAACGCAGTAAACGGCTGTTATTTCATGTGAATATCACATTACACAAGAAAAAAAGACTGGCTATCAGTAGTGTTGGAATTGCATTTATTTAATAAGGATGGTATTTACATTTTTTGTTGTGTGGTTTTAGGCATAATAAAGGTTAGTTTCAGTGAAGACGTCACACAAAATTAACCCCTATACAGGTTCAGACTGGTCCACAAGGGAGCAGGGGAATTACGCATTGGGCCTATGGACATGGTGAAACCCTGGTGGTGGCAGGCATTGGCTATTTTTTTAGGTAACAAAGCAGAGAAAGAGAGGCAGAAAGCAAGAGTCAGAGTGTAAGAGTCTTCTGCAGTATGTATAGTCATGTAGAGTAGCTGTTCGGTGGGCCCCAAAAATCAACTTCACTGTGTAATGTACAGGAGTTGGTGTTATATTACATTACAGGGATTTTATAAAGTTTTATCATTTTTGCACTGGTATCTGGTTATAACTGAGATTTTTATGCTATGTAAAATGCCTAGTAATCTGTGTTTGATCTCTGTACTCTGCTAGCAGCCTGAGTATGTGTCTGGTGAAAAGTGGATAGTCATGCTGCTTTGCAGATATGCTAATGAGTTCATAGTCACTCAGCAATAGTGGAGGCAGTTGTCATAGAAATCAGACAAGAGAGGGGAGGTGAATTTTATAAAAGTTTGGCAAATTTAGTACCTAGGGTGTTCTCTGTTCTGGGGTTAATCCAGTTAACATTTTGTGCTATAGCTGGACAGTGGTGATTCCATCATGCCACCCTGGAACACGGCTTAGCTGCCCCTTAGCTCAGGGTGCTGCTCCAGCTCTAATTCTCTGGCCACAACAGTCTAGCTGGCAGAAGGACTTTGGATTCCTGGGATTACATGGGGTGGACCTGGTCCCATCAGACTGTGACCTTGAGCCCAGCAGCTTCCGGCCTGTCCCAATGCCCCAATTATGAAGATATCCAAATCACTCATCTGGAAGGCATTATGCAAAGGGACTTTATTAGAGAGGTAGTCGCTGTTCCCTTACTGGTTGACTGAGTGGCTTGGACTGTGAGAAAGGTTTATTTGAGGATGATCCTTCTCCTGTGTGTAACAACATTGCCTGGAAAGTGAAGACAGCTATGCTTGCACCAACATTGGCCCTTTGGCTTCTGACTGTTTACTCTGCACTGCGCTTCAAGGGCAAATCAGACACCACCACGGGCGGTTGAGCTGGAAACCACTGCTGGAGTGTGCCCCGGGGGGATGCCACCATCAACCGCAGTACAGAACCCCTCTTCACTGGTACCAGCACTAGAGGAGAATGAGAGATGTGGTTGTAAGTTTTGAGCCACCTTGACCAAAGCAGTGAATTGTATGGCTACTACTGCTCCCACTCTCTTCTTTGCTCTCTTTCAGCCCAGTCACCACAGCTCATGGATCCTGAGGATCAACTCCACTTGTGAGCCTCAGGCATTCCAATCTGACACTGCCTCTGTCCATTTATGCTACAGTATTATAGCATCTGTGTACCCTACTTTCAGCCAGAGTAGAGAGCTGCTCCGCAAAAGCTGCTCCTGTTCTACAGACTCGATGGTAACTTTGGTAACTTTGTATTCTAGAAATATTTAAAGGGGTTTTCTCACCATGCTGTTACACAGAGCCTACTCTTCACAGCCAGGCTCCTACTTCCTGGTTAGGTTGTGGATGGTTCTACAGCAGTGATTGGCATATCAATTCTGCTATTCGTAGCTAAGTCTATTAGAGGGACACTGGTGATGGGGAGATTTAACAGCAGGGCACAAGGTTACAGAGCTCTAAAGGGTTAAAGTTTGTCAGTATGAAAGATAAATTAACTCCTGTGCTGCTGATAAAATACAGCAGGGATTAACCCCAGCCATGGTTAGAGCAGAAAGAAGTGGTTGGTAACCTAGGGAAGCTTGGATAATTTTTTTGTGCATATGGGCTAAAAAGAAACATTTTTGTAACCTTAGGCTCTTAGTCTGTTCCTGAATGCTTATCTAGGCTGAATAGCTGATCAAATCAATTTACTCAACTTTAGTTCGATTACAATTTGGAAGCACTAAAATTAAAATGTAATCAGTAGTCACCTCTCCTGCCACCACTGTTCCAAAGCTCTGGTGTCCTCTGCAGATCATGTCCCGGGTGATGTGACTGAGCCAATTACTGACCATAGCAGTCAAGTGCCTGCATACACGGTGTATGACTGCTGAGGTCAGTGACTGGAACATCAGCAGCGGGAGAGGTAAGTATCGTTTATATTTTTATTTTTATACTGTATAGGGGCAGTAGGCAATTTTTTTAAGGACCTACAAGCTTCTAAAATGACTTTCAAATGTTATTTTTTGCACCTGTAATATGATAGTTTCCCACCAGATGGCAGACAAAACTAACAAGAGAAAATCACAGCTGTGCAGCAGAAAGTGGGATTTTACAGATGATTTTCAACTTTCAGATTCATTTAGGGCCACGCTCACACCTCGATTCTTATCCTTATAGCATGAAAAACCTGCAGATAAAACCGTATTTATCAACTTGTGTATTTTCTAAAACCCTGTTGATTTGCATTGTACTCTACCTTTATTACACAATCTCTGTGCAAGAAATACATATATTATGTGTGAATGAGGCAGGGCAGGCTATTTCATTATACATAAAATTTCAGTTTAGATTCTAGAACAACTAGAAGCTACACATTAAGAAGCTAAAAGTGTCAGGCTGGCCTAGTACCCACCAGAGGCAATGATTTTGAGGGACAATGTCCCCCCCTTACAGAACATGTGTACGTTTTTTCTTCAGTTTCATTGTAAAATGAAACATCTCTGTTGTTATCCTGGCAAATGCAGGACAAACGAATAAGTGTCACGGTCAGACTCACTAGAGGCAGGAGGTGGAGCCGATGAGGAACTGTTGGGAGTTGGCGTAACCTAGGATGGAAAATGGTGTCTAAGGAGACCCCTGGTTTTTACCAAAGCCCACCGCAAGGCCAGTTGTGCTTTGCTGTGGGGGACTCCCAAGTTGCTACCTCTGATATAGGTTCTTGAGGTTGGCAGACAAAGCAAGGTGAGGAGGATAGCAGAAGGTTGGTAACAGAGAAGTAATTGGGAACAAACACAAATAACCGGTAATCACGAAGAACAGACACCAACAAGTGGGCATATGATGCAGGTTGAGGTGTCCTGAAATAGTGGATAGTCAGACATGATTGGCAGAGGGAAGTCGGGTGGCACGCATGCGTCGGCTGTCTTATTTAAGGAGCAAGCATGCCCCCTAGAGGCTGACCATGAGCAGCCGGCTGGCTGCGAGTCAGAGAGGAGGAAACAACGGAAGGGAGTGCTGGAGAGGTGAGTAGCAGAGTTGCTGGGGCTGGGAGCGGATGTGACCGTGGCCCGAGACCCGGACTGCAGTGCAATCTGTAATATAGGTTTGGAAATGGACTCAACTGTGGACCGGGTGTTGGACAGTGTTGTATGGCGTTACAATAAGGACTAATTGGATATATAAGATAGTGCTCATAAGACAGTGAGTCTAACAGCAAGTAACTGGCTCCAAAGACAGGTTAAAATAAAGTTGTCTTCTTCTGGGCCTTAGAGGTCTATTATTGTGTCAAAGTCTTGACACTAGAGAATGGTCTTGTACTGTGCTGGCTCAGTCTGACTATAATCTCTGGGATCCGTTCTCAGAAATGGACAAAATGGTATGTCTAGTACCGGAACGATCATTGGATTGGCCATTGAAACTCTTTAGATGCTGCAGTCAATAGCATCCACTCCTACTCTCTGCCCATGAGTGACACTGGGTTTCCATGGGAGCTGTGACCTGACAAAGGTGCACCAGATGCATTTGCCTGTTAGGTCACGCACTAGTTTTACACTGAGAATAAAACTTTTGAATACTATGTGTTCCAAAGTATTGTGGAAGAACAAAGAATTGAAGCCAAATGTTACCTTACATCTAGTTTGGAATTGTAATTAGGATTTGAACTACTATATATGATCTTTTTTTATGTCATTTTGTATACATTTCATATGTTTATTATAGATGACATACATATTACTTTTTAGATTGTATAATTTTAATAATAATGGGATCATGTTATCATGCAGATCTTTGTTTAATAACTCTATACTGTTTAGTTTACTCAGTTTATATATATTTATACAGAGGGGTTTAATTATGTAGTTAATTTTGGAGCATTTTTTTGTATAACTTTTTGAATTGTTCCTTGCTGGAATCATCATCTCCAGCTGCTGCTCTGAGGACCTGGAAGCACCAATAGCATTTTTATTTAATGCGGATATAGTTGACTGTGACTCACACAACCAATATCAGGTGAGCAACAACTGTTATATTGAGGCCTCATGTATGAAAACTGTCTAGGTCTAAAATTTACTTTGTTGCCCATAGGAACCAATCAGAGTGCACCTCTCATTTCCTACAGTGCTCTGGAAAAATGAAAGAGGTGCTCTGATTGGTTGCCATGGACAGCAAAGAGAGCTGCCCATAATATTTACATACATTGCCATATGAAGTACTCTATTTTCCCTTTCAAGTACTTTTGTTATTCAAAGTAAAAATATGTATATTATATATATTATATATATATATATTATATATATATATATATATATATATATATATCAAATAATATATTATGTATATAGACTATTATATCACACCACAGATTTGGTATTGCTTTAATCACCCTGTGAGAATGGAGTTATCATGGTATTTCTACCAGAAGTTAATCAGCGTAAATTCAAAACAAAAAAAAAATAGTTAAAGGGGTATTCCCATCCCACTGATTAGCTTTAAACATATAGGCAAATAAAAATAAAGACTATTACCAGGTACATTACCAAGTTCTGATTTTGCTTCCTTTCAGAGATATAGCAGTTCTTATCTCCTGCATGTGTACACAAACTTCCCTAGGTTACCAACCACCACTCTCTGCTCTAGCAGTTGTTGGGATGGTCAGGATAGTGAGGTCACTCTTTGCTGTGTCTTATCAGCAGCTCAGGAGCTTGTTTGTCTTTCTTTGACAAATATAACCCTTTTTAGCTCTATAGCCTTGTGTCCTGCTGTTAAAACATCTCCATTGACAATGTCCTTCTTACAGGCTCAGCTAGGAATAGCAGAGCTAATATCTCCATTACTGTTGTAGACCTGCCCACAGCCTGAAAAGGAAGTGAGAGCTTGAAGCTGGCTGTGAAGAGCAGGCTCTGTGAAACAGCCAGATGGGAAAACCTCTTAAATTAAACATTCATTGGGTCATTAAAAACTACAACTTGTCCAACAAAAACAAACCCTTATGTGACCATATTGACTGGAAAATAAAATAGTTATGGCTCTGATTATGCGACGTTGAAAAAAAGGCCTTAAACAGGCTATCACTAAAGGCTAAAGATTAATCTAATTGGCAGAAAGAAGGAAAGTAAAGTGATATAATCTTTGTTAGAATGTGGTATTAATTGGTTAAAGGGAATCTGTCCAGTATTTCATGCTTCTCACAGGTGCCAGCAGGTTCCTCTTAAAGTGGCTCTATTACTAAACACAAGACTTGCTATCTGCCATGTAATAGAGCTTTAAGCCATTCTGTTTTTTTCTTTCTTTAACACAAGGGTACCAACAATTGTTTCTACGTGTATATAAGAGAGAAAATTGACCTATACTTACCTCTTCCATAACCAGGGACGTCACTAGGCAGTGTTATAAAAGAAAACAACTGTAAAACCATCCCTATAGACCTCAAATGAAAATTTGAGCTGTAGTTTGCATGTCTCACATTTTTGGAGGTTGGATTTAAAAAAAACTGTGTTTTTTTTGCAAAAACCTTAGAACAAGTTTAATCTTCCTCTGGATTTCACTTTGAAAACAGTGGGAAATTTACTATTGTAGTTAGTGAGACTGCTTGAAAACCAACCAGAAAGCTTTGTGCACAGATTTTTGGTGAAAATTTTGACATGGGTAAATGATTTTTTTTTTTTTTGTCTATAGACATAATAGAGAAGTCTAGAGAAATCAGCCAAGATATCAAGAAGAGAACTGTGGACTTGCACAAGTCTGGTTCATCCTTGGGTACAATTTCCAGAAACCTGAAGCTGCCTCGTTCATCTGAACAAACAACTATAGTCAAGTATATCAACCCAAGAACAAAAGCAAAAGACCTTGTGAAGATGCTGGCGGAAGCTGGTAAGATTGTGTCATTATCCATAGTGAAATGAGTACTATATCAACATGGACTGAATGGCTACTCTGCCAGAAAGAAGCCACTACTCCAAAAGAAACATATAAAAGCCAGATCAATGTTTGCAAATGCACACAGGAACCAAGACCTACATTTCTGGAGACACATCCTGTGGTCTGACGAAACTAACACTGAAATGTTTGGCCGTAATGACGTTTGGAGGAAAAGGGAGAAGCTTGGAAGCCTAAGAACACCATACCAACTGTGAAACATGGGGACAGCATATCATGTTGTGGGGTTGTTTTGCTGCAGGAGGGACTTGTGCACTTCACAAAATAGATGGCATCATGAGGAAAGAAGATTATGTGGCAATACTTAAGCAACGTCTCAAGACATCAGCCAGGAAGTTAAATCTTAGGTGGAAAAGGGTCTTCCAGATAGACCATGACTCGAAGCATATTGCCAAACTGGTTGCAAAGTTTTGGAGTGGCCATCACAAAGCCCTGATCTCAATCCTATTGAAAATGTATGGGCAAAGCGGAAAAGGCAGGAGCGAGCAAGGCGACCTACATACATGGCCTAGTTACACCAGTTCTGTCAGGAGGAATGGGTCAAAATTCCTACCAACTATTGTGAGAAGCTTGTGGAAGGCTATCCAAAACTTTTGACTCAAGTCAAACAGTTTAAGGGCAATGCTTCCAATTACAAATGAAATGTATGTAAACTTTTTTCTTTGCAGAAAGTAATAACAATGCATTAAAAATTCTCTCTCTCATTATTCCGACATTTGGCAAATATAAATAATTTTGGTAATCCTAATTGACCTAAAACGGGTAAGGTTTATTCTGATTTCATGTCAGATAGTGAGAAAAACATTCAGATGTGTCTTTTTATATAGTGTATGTAAACTTCTGGTTTCAACTATATGTATGTGTGTATTCTGTGTAGATAGTGTAGAGATATATCTGAAAGTATATTGAAAAACCTAATCCTAGATCTGCGCCAAAATCAAATTCTATACTTCAAAATTCAAATACTCCTTGAACTAAGCAGTTTTAGAATTCAGAATCCAGAGTATTTTGTCCTTCGTGGTGTGGACACAGCCAACTGGAAGGGTACCAACAAGATTTTATGATTGGTAGTTTTATTTTTAATTAACATTATTTTGACTTTATTTAAGGCTACTCTATTTTGAACCATAGTTACATATCAGTTACAGTTTTGTTCTTTATTATCTTCCAGAGGTAGCTATTCTGAACAGTATTTTCTTCATTTATTTGTGTTATGTCTGTTATTGGCTTTTATCTATCTTGTATTATGTCAATATACGTTTTTGTTCCTTCTGAGTTTACTTATGGCTGCCTAGTGTGTTCCAAATCTTCACATATACAATATAACCATTGTGATCCCAGCAGACGTTGCTATGATTAAATCTGTTATGTCCAACATACGGAGTTTTGGATTAGCTCTTTTTAAATACTTACAACTGATAGTTTAGAAAGCATTTTAAGCTTGTCTGAGGAATGGAAAAAACTGGATCATTCTACATGATTGTTTTGTTGCCATAGACACTTGGATTACTGCTGTGACAACCCTTACACAATTGGCTTCATTATCCTTAACCTTTACTATTAACCATTATCCATGCTCTGCATCATGATTTTTATTCCAGGCCAGCAGCCAAATCATTGTGGACATCAGTGCCTTAACTGGGATCAGCGTCTGTGGTAAAGGTGTGGTAAACGCTTATAAAATGCCTCATAATAGGGTCAATCAGTGTCCCCAGTAACAAGAAGTGTTCTAGGAATGTTCTACTAATTTTGGGGTGCTTGAAAGACATACTTGGGCTCATATCATTAACTGTCGAGCCTCATAAGTTAGGACACAGGTACACAACATTTTCTAATCCAAGGGTCACATTGTCATATTTTACAATGGACTGCAGTAAATCTTAGAGGAATATTTCCAATCTGACCATCATGGCACTTTTATTGTAAACGCATAACATGGCTGAGAGGTTTTGGTTGCATTTTAGGGACTGCCAGAGATCAGAATGGGGGTCTCATGGATATGGGGAGCCTATTTTCATTGTAGTTTTTGGGCTTATGGGAGTGGCTGACTCACATCTATAACTAGAGAGAACAACACACATATTTGCCCTCCTCTCCAACTCATTTCCTTCACTTCAGAGTTTTGAATCAGACATTTTATGGTATGTGTTGTGACTTCTGATTTCTGCATTTTTTTTAGAGTACATCTTTACTAGAGATGAGAGAATTGATTTTAACGAAGTGGAATTCATTTAGGATTTCAGGAAAAATTTTATTCTGAATGAAGCCGAATTTCCTGGCGATTCGTGGTAACAAATCGTTTTTTTCTAAAATGGCCGCGAGCACATGGTGTGACATGGGGCAAAAAACTATGGGAGAAAGAAAGGAACACTCTCAATGCCATGACATGCAGAGATGCAGCCAATCAGCAGCCAGCTTCTGTAATGTCACAGCCCTGTGATGTCACAGCCCTATAAATAGGCCAGCCATGTTAAATTCTGCCACTTGTCACTGTGTCTCGTATGCACAAGCATCTCTCTGTAGCAGCACTAGATTGCACTCTGTGCAAAATACTTCTGATTTTAGAGTTCCTGGGGTGAAATACCTTTCAAATACACAGGTGTGTATCATATACACACTTGTTCCTGAACCAGTGTTTTTTATTTTGTTTTTTTCCCTTATTGTGGGGAACTCTGTGTCAAATCCAGTGTGTGTATTTCTTCCCTACACACGTCTGAAATCCATCCAGTTCAGTCTGTAGGGAACACAGAAGACATGCAAATATTCCATTTACTTGTCATCTCTGTTTTGGATCAACTCCTGTTTCTTTTTGGCTTTAGCAATACTGATGGATTATTGACCGATTGAAAGCGGACACTGACGGATCAAAGGAAGGGCAAAATGATCAGTGATGTCAACGCAAAATTACTGCCAACACCCTCTCCACTCTTTCGGGGGGGCTCTACATGTATCAGCGTTTAACAGAACAGGTTCTGTCATAATCTGTGGAATCATCTGATGACGGTGTAAAAGGAGTGCACTCTTTGACGCTATGGTGGGATCTTGGCCCTCCGCTCAGCACATCTACCACTAGTTCTTCCTTGTGGACAGTTCACTCATGGGCTCCCATATATTGTTTTGACAGATTCTCAGAAGAATGTGGGAGGGTGAGCATAAGTCGTAAGTTTTTTCCTGTATTTCTTCATTTTCTAGGGTGGATTCACCTATTTAGTTTTCATAAAATTGCCATGATTGTGTCCAAAAAAATACTACTGTGTGGAAGAAATCCAGATGTAATATAAAAACAACCTTTACTAGGTTACTTATTTAGGTTGTTTAAAATGCTACATACAGCCCTATAGTGCCAACCATAACAGTGCCAGCCATATAGTGCCCAAAATAACAGTACCAGCCATACATTGCTTACCATAAGGCTACGCTCACACGGCTTAAAATGGGACATATCTCGCCCCGTATTTCGCGCCGTACTGCGCTAAATATGGGGCAAGATACGTTCCAGTCATTACAGTAATCCACAGTTCTCATAGAGAACTATGGATTATGTCTCCTATCCCCGCTCACACAATACGGCGTGCGGGGAGATAAGTGACATGTCAATTATTCACAGCGTCTACATGCCGTGAATAATGAATCTCAATGGGGCCGGCGGGCTGCCACCCCCACTCCCGAGCACACGGCGTAAATGCGGCCGAAATAAGTCCCGCAATTATTGCCGTGTGAACATAGCCTAACAGTGCCAGCCATACAGTGCCCACCATAAACAGTGCCATCAGTTAAATGCAGCTGTCAAAATATGAATATTAATTTCTGAAGTATGAGGACAGAGACCAAACATGTTTTTGTCCTGATGGCTGAGGGCTCCACAGAGGAGCACTGAGGTCCACATGTGGCCCCTCGGCTGCATATCGGGCACATATGAGTAAGATGCACATGACAATTTGAGAAACACTGCTCTGTGTAATGATCTTGATGCTAAAGGCAATTTCCAACAATTGTCTTCATGACAATTGAAACAATGAAAACAATGATAATCTTCAGTGTAACCTTTCTACTGTATTTGTTCACGTTTATTTCTGTTCTTTCCTTCTTCCCTGTAAGCCAGAAATAACTTGTTCAGCAAGGTTCCAGATGTTTAACACCAATGTTGTTAACTTTGAACACATGCAGCAGTACAGATTTAGGTCTGTCATGTCCTCTGGAAGAGCAAATGTTGCCAATAGAAACATAATCTAGATTTAAATATGTGATCTGATCATATCAACTGAATGTTTCCTAATGTGAGAACAAAATGCCAAATAATGTTCTTTATGTTTTAACTGCATGGATCCATGAAGAAGGTCTTCAACCCTTTCAGAATACTGATCCACTGTGATAACAGTAGAATTTTATTTAATTTGTCCAATTACTTTTGAGTCCCTGAAATGAAGGGATTGTGTTTAAAAAATGGTCCGATCATTTTGTTCAACCCACTGAATTAAAGCTGAGATTCTGAACTTCAACTGCATCTGAATTGTTTTGTTCAAAATTCATTATGGTAATGTGCAGAACCAAAATTAGAAAAATGTTTATGTTTAAAATTTATGGACCTCACTGTATTTGTAGTCTTACTTTTAGGCAATGTTAGTTGAAGGTTAATAATAAGGGCATGAGTTTTAAAAGGCTGATTTGAGAAACTATGGGCAACATGCATGCACGTATCCAAAAGTGTGTTGCATTTTTGGATCCGTTTTTCAGGCTCCAGAAACGCACTCCATTGTTTCTTATGGGGATTTCACTTGCGTAAAATGCAAGTAGAATTGACATGACAATTCTTTAAACGGATCCTAAAAATGCATCAAAAAGACGCAAGTAAACACGCATCTGAACGGCGATGCGTATTTTACATTGAAATTAATATCTTGTTTGGGTCCGAAAAGCAGATGCAAAAACGGATCTGAAAAACGCCATGTGAACATACCCTAAGAATGCCATGTAAATTATTTTTTGTCTGAATTTGTGAGCCACCAAAGATCACATAAACTAAGGTACTATTTGTTTAAGACTGGAGTCTCTGGACCCAGAGAGTCAGTAAAGGAAAATATGCAAGCTACTCTTAACTATCATGTGTACAAGTCTGGAAAATAATCCAACATGTTATGGTAACAAACACGAAAATAGCAAACAGGAGCAAAAAGATTTTAAAAAATACAAAGAATAAATCTCTTCTCTGCCTATTATTTTTTAGACTTAAAGCAGAGTGGATCATTTATTAACTCCCCTGTTTTTACAAAATCAGCCTCCACTCATCATTCATACGCAAATGTTATTTTGCCTTGGAAAGGAGGTCAAAAGTTGTGGCTCTGGCTCCAGATCTTTTTCCTGGCTTAATATATAAGTTGATATCTAATTTGTCGATCTGCACAGGGCAGATTGGCATCAAGGTTTTGCCATCAAAAAGTCCTTGAATATTAAAATCTTTTATCCATTTATTTCCAGGCCTCTTTATTGTTGGAATACTCAGATGATTTTTTTCATTTACTGCCCAATGTATGTATTTTTCAATCACAGGTCAAGGTCTGTCATCTCTGTTTTTGTGGTATTTCTGGGTGGACCTAGTCTGTGCACTCTATTATTGGTCAAGTCAAGTTGTAGTGCCTGCAGAATTTTCTTTGTTAAGTAGCCTATGACACATTCGCCTCCAACATGTTTAGGGATTTACACAAATCTCAAATTGTTCTGATGATGTCTGTTCTTTAGGTCTTCTAGTTTATAATGCCTTCTCCATCATTTGACATCTTTGGAGTGCAGCAGACATAGTAGACAGTTTGTTCATTTTCTTGTAGCCTTTTTCCCAGTCTCACTGTGCTGCTATGCACGGGGGCCCTTAATACTGAGAAGATGGCCCTGACCACAAAGCCTGTGCTGGATAAAGACGTAGTAAAGATAGTTCACTAATCAATTTGTTATGATTTAAAATCAGTAAAAGCTGTAGTTAAGGGGTGGATTGAGAGTCTTTTGTGGTTACTGTAAGGGTGAACCTGCTTCCTACTATTTAATATGCAAGTCAGTTTCCTTCACACCCATTAGAGTGTTGTGCCATCCTTACAATCACCTTGACCAGAGGTTTAATTACCACATTCTGGAATCACTATCTCACTGCCAGCATCAATCTGGGTGCCGCCTGTTGCTTGGATCAGTGCCAAGACATGGATCATTTATGCTATCTATCATACATGAAAAAACTTTGAGATTCTCGGTTCACATATTTTGATCAAAAGATGTTTAAGCTGCCCACGACTTTCAACGTGATCTCAAATAGGGCAGTCCTACACTATCTTTTACCTCTCAATAGAGCCACATCCAGGCCTCTCACTGGGTCAACCGACCTCCTTTATCCAGAGAGAAAAAAAAAAAACCTGCAAGCTGCACTTCTTATGACAGCCTGTGAGAGTGGGCAGGTGCAGAAAATCAAAATGGAGGCACCCTTTCCTCCCCATATAGGTTAAAATCAATATACACCAAATATAACGTATGGTTCTGCACAAAAAATACTTCTGAAAAAACATATGCAAACCTGGGTGCCACGGGCAGGGCTGCGGCACACATATATATATATATATATATATATATATATATATATATGTAACACATGCCCCCTCCACTGCCAGCGGCACACTCTGCAAAAAGGGCAATACATTACTGGAAATCCCTAAAGAAGCATTTATGCTGTCTATCATACATGAAAAAACTTTGAGATTCTCGGTTCACATATTTTGATCAAAAGATGTTTAAGCTGCCCACGACTTCAACGTGATCTCAAATAGGGCAGTCCTACACTATCTTTTACCTCTCAATAGAGCCACATCCAGGCCTCTCACTGGGTCAACCGACCTCCTTGGACATGGATCATGGCATAATAAGTCCCTAAATAAGGCCAGTGAACAGAAGTAGCTGGTACTATTGTCCTTCTATCAAAGCCCAGGGCTGGCTGGTGTTTCCCGCTGCTTGCCCAGTGCCAGCCTGTAAGGTATATGGAGCATGATGTCATGCTGCCAGCTACTGCTCCACCATGTAGGCCCCAACATCCAAAGCTACTGCTTGATAGCTTTCTGAACTGAACTGCCTTCTTCCCCAGATCCATGGTGTTTTTTCTGTTCTGAAACCAATGCTTCTGTGGTCCAACAGTGATGAATTCTTAGCTTTTCAAGCTTTTCTGGCCAGAGCTCACCTAAGAATTGACTATGCATGATGCCTTATCTTCGGACATCTCGGCAAGATAAATTTTACAGAATAGAAGCAGTAATCACATAAAATATAATGCTGTGTACATACTTGTCCCTCTCTATAACATCATTTCTTTGAGAAAACCACCTTGTGTCAAGAAATAATGTTTTGTTATGGACTTTAAGTTTTCTAATATTTGGTGTACATTTGCTTTTCCTTTGAGAGGACCATTCCTCTATAAAAAAATATTTTTTACTGTGAATTTTGGTGTTGTCAAACAGGTTTCATTTTATGTACTTAGGGACTTATGTGTTAATACTGTGCCAGTGAAACACTGTGCTTATTAGTTATACTAACTAGCAGATTTTGGCATTCATGTTCTAAATTGTATTCATCTGTGTATAGTATGTAGGATCTATGAAATCCTTGAAAAAAAATTCTGAAAATATTATTGTCAACTAAGAATTACAATATTATTCTTAAAGATAACTTTAGTGCTTGAATGAAGAGCATCTTTATTCTTGTGGAGATATACAAATCAGCCGTGCATATTGTAAAGTCAAAGTTTACAATAAGGATTGGTCAATTAGCAATCACAAATACTACACTGAATCTGCCCAAAGTAACCCTATGGATGCTACTTCATAGATGTTCGTAACTGTCAGGGGAAGAAGTCAAATTAGCATCATAACACCACATTATCTGTAAAAGTATCACTAGTTCTATCTTGTGGACAGTTCACTCACGAGCTGCTATATTACCCCACCTGAGATAATATTTTGACAGGTTCTCAGCAGCATGTGGAAGGATGAGCATACATAGTACATTTTTCCTGCATTTCTGCATTTTTTGATTCACACATTTAGGGCCACATGTATGAACCTGTTTAGGTCTAAAACTCACTTTTTTGTCCATAGGTAACTACATTATGGAGAAATCTCCATCTGGTGATCCATCGACGATACCGGAACCTGTAAGACAAAAAGGAAAACAACTAGTGTTGAGCGATTGCGTTGGCTATCGAGATCGATCGATAGTCGATAGTCGGCCGCTATCGATAAGGTTTTTCGATAGTGAGCATCGATTATGCGCGATGACCATTAAAGTCTAATGGAGAGCAACAACACCTTCATTATTACACCCAAGCAAGGCTGGAGAAGCTGAAATTAACATCCACAACAGTCAAATGGATACGTGCTACATCTTAGGCAACACACTTAGGTTATAAAAGTCACAGAAAAAAAGTCACAGACCATTTACTATCCCTGTCTTGTACCACAGCCTGACCCTTAAACCTGCATCACCCACAAATTAAAAAGTGCCAGAGGCAGTATGATTTGAACCATCATGTTACTTGAACTGGACAAATTTAATATCCCTGTCCTGGAACGCAGCATGAGCCCCAAACCTGCATGACCCCCATTTAAAAAGTGCCGCAAAAAGGAGTCTTTCAACCACCATTTTAGTTGAACTGGACATTAACTATACCTGTCCTGGCACAGCATGAGCCCCAAACCTCATGACCCCCACATTTAAAAAGTGCTGGAAAAAGGACTTTCAACCACCATTTTATTTTTCACTGGCATTGACATCCCTGTCCTGGCCACAGCAGACCCCAAACCTGCATGACCCCCACATTTAAAAAGTCCGGGAAAAAGGAGTCTTTCAACCACCTTTTTAGTTTCACTGACATTGACTATCCTTCCGGGCCACACAGACCCCAAACCTGCATGACCCCCACTTTAAAAAGTCCGGGAAAAAGGAGTCTTTCAACCACCATTTTAGTTTTCCGGGACATTGTATCCCTGTCCTAACCAGCATGACCCCAAAACCTGCAGGACCCCACATTTAAAAAAATGCCGCAAAAGGAGCTTTAAACCCCCATTTTAGTTAACGGACTTTGACTATACCTTTCCGGGGCCACACATGAGCCCCAAACCGCATACCCCCACATTTAAAAAGTGCCAAAAAAAGAGTTTTTCAACCCCATTTTTTTTTATTTTGGACATTACTATACCGTCCTGGGCCACACATGACCCCAAACCTCATGCCCCCACTTTAAAAAACCGGGAAAAAGGAGTCTTTCAACCCCTTTTTAGTTTCACTGGACATTGACTATCCCTGTCCTGGCCCAGCATACCCCCAAAACCTGCATACCCCCACTTTTTAAAAAGGGGCCGAAAAAGGATCTTTAAAACCACCATTTTAGCATGGACTTTGGGACATACCTGCCCTGGCCACAGGACCCCAAACCTCAAGACCCCCACATTTAAAAAGTCCGGAAAAAGGAGTTTTTTAAACCACCTTTTTAGTTTCACTGGACATTACAAACCCTGTCCGGGGCCAAAAGCATGACCCCAAAACCCTGCATGACCCCCACTTTTTAAAAAGTGCCGGAAAAGGATCTTAAAACACCTTTTTAGTTAAACTGGACTTGACTATACCTGCCCGGGGCCACACGGGCCCCCAAACCGCATGCCCCCACATTTAAAAAGGCCGAAAAAGGGTCTTTCAACCACCATTTAGTTTCACTGGACATTGCATACCTGTCCGGGCGACGCATGACCCGGGGGCCATTACAGTGGGTGCGGTGAAAGCCCAGGCGGGCGTCCGTCACTTTTAAACCAGGTTAAAATGCCCTATGACGCAAAACAAAACTTTTGTGCTGAAGCAGAGTGCGGAAGCGAAGTGGAAACTCCAGCCTTCCCTGTACACAGTCAATCCCGGGGTACGCTTGCCCCCCGATTGTGGACCAATTGAGCTTCATTTGGGAAATACTGGGGTTAACGCCCCTGTTAACCCCAGGTCCCTTTATCTTGACATTCTTTTTCTCATTTTACTCAACGTGCGGGGAGAAATGCCCTTGTATTTTGTTCTCTGTCCTGTCCAACCCCAGTCCTCTGAATAACCCACATCGGGTCAAGTTTTTCCGCCCCTCCCTTGTACAATTCAGAGAATTTTTTTAACAGCTATTTTGTACATGCAAGTTTTTATATTTAATTCTAGAAAACACATTTTAAAAAGGGGAACCCACCATGTTTTTGTTTCTTTTTTTTTTCATTGTATTAAATGTTGTCTCAATACAGGATTGATAGCTATTTTTAAAGATCTTTAAAAACAAGTCATTTTTGCAATATGTTCCATTAACAGTGTCCTACCTATTCCTTTTTCTGACAGCACCATCACCCTTGAGCCACTTTTTGACAATTGTGAAGAACAAATGTTTTTTAAAAACTTTTTTTTAAATAGGACCTTATAAAAAAGCTCATGTCACAGCAAAATCCCCCCAAAAAAATTAAAAGCATGACCCTTGAGCCACTTTGGTAATTGTGAAGAAAAAAGGGTCTTTTTAAAAACAAAAATTTTTTTAATAAAAACCCGTAGTTACGCATTCACAGAAAAAATCCCCCCAAAAAATTTAAACATGACCCTGACCATTTTGGTCAATTTGAAAAAAAATTCTTTAAAACAACATTTTTTTAAATAGGACCTGTATATTGCTGCATTTAAAAAGCACATCCCCAAAAAAAATTATAAAAAACTCTCAGCCACTGTAAAAATTGTAGGGAGAAAGGGCCACTAGAACCCCACATTTCGGGTTAAAAAAGGGACCATGATTTTGCGGGTATCTCACACACTGACCCCAAAAAATTAAAAAAGATTTCTCAGCCACTATTAAAAATTGTGAGGGAGAAATCCCATTTAAAGCCACATTTCTTTTTCCAAAGGACCAAATTTTTGCTTATTCACAGCAACAGACCCCCAAAAAATTATAAATAGATTCTCACCACTATTAAAAATTGTAGGGAAAAAATGCCACTTAGAAGTCACATTCTTTTCCCAAAAGGACCAATTATTGCTGATCCACAGCAACTACCTCAAAACCATTGACAAGCGAAAACTTTTAAGATAAATATTAAAGGAAAAGGGTTTTTTGTCATGAAACCTTGCTGTCTTTTACATCTCCTCACAGCAAAACCACAAAATAAAAACTTTGGGAAAAGAGAATAAAAATTTGCATAAGAAATGATCACTTAAAAAAAAGTTTTAAAAGGCCATTTCTGTTTGAAAAGGGAATTGAAGTAGACGGGCAACTAAGGGTGACCTCGAAATTGGGGGCCATAACATCACAGAGACCATCCTGATTACCCTTTGATGAAATCAAACGATCCACATTATTGGGAAACCCGGATGCTTTTCTGTAAGACTCCCCAGCTGGCTGAATCCGTTCAATATGACCGGCTGCGGGGCGGGACAACCCACCTCAAAGGCTGACGACCAGCTCGGGCCATTCTCTTTTTTTGATACCCAGAATCTATTGGTCCGGAACACAGCAAAAACATCGGTTGAGACGCAATAGGTCACCATGTCTTAAGCTGATCTCTGTGTTTTGGATTGTCCCCTGCATTGCATCTTGGGAGGGGGTAAACAAGTTCCCAAAGGGTCCCCCCTTTAGGCTTCTGCCGCCTTCCTTCTGCTGCCGCTACGCCTACTTGGCACTCTACTGCTGTCACGTCGCGATGTTGTTCCACCTGACATTTGGGAACGTAAGCAACGAAACAATGTCTCCAGTTGATCAATCAAAAGGGTCCCATTTCCTGTTTTTACTCTCTATTTGGGGGGGGGGGAAGGAAAGTGCGTTTTTTGTTTTGTACCGGGATCCGGGAGGGGGGCCCCCCAAAATAACGTTTGTTTCTTTTTTGAGGGCCCTTTAATGCGAGATCAGTTGGGGAAAATGGAGCATCCAAGCCTCATGGTAATGGAGCCTTGTTTTCCCCAACCTCTGGGTCGAGGGGGCCTACAAACATCTTCCTCATCTTCCCCTCCCCCTAAAAATTCGCGCCAACCTTTTCCAAGGCAGGACGTCGGTAAAAACGGTGTCTAGGAATCCCCCTCCTCCCCTCCTCCGCTGCCCCCCGGCACTTCATCACACCCCGACTTGCCTGAGATATGCAGCCAGAGCTGAGCGCCCCTTTGCACACTCTGGACCCCAACCACTGCCAAAAAGACCGATAAATTGTGAAACTGTCGGCCTTGGGGGATTTGACGAAGAAAGGCCCGTTCCGCACTGTGTCCGTCTCCCCCCCTCCTCCGGCGGACCTTTGTTTCAGATGCCAAAATCCCTTCCAAACTAAGATCACCACAATGCCATGCTGCAAGGGCATTTTCCCCCTGACCATTTTGGTGGGTTCTTCAAAAATGGGAAGGATGGGGCAAACTCTTCCCCCTGCCTCCACTCTCGGGGGTTTCCCAAAACCCCCAGGGCCGTACCGCTGCTTGTCAGGCCATGTGCACTTTTACTGCGTAATGCATTGCGCTGCTGCCAAAAATCGCTTAGCATGTGGAGGGGGGGGAATTTCCAGCGTTTTCCACGTCAACAATAGAGTTTTACGGGGGGGCCGAGCTGAGGCTGCAACCGCAGCCCGGGGCGAAGCAGGGTGCAAAAGGCGAATGCGAACTCAACCTCGACCTTCTTCAGCAGGCAGTCCAACCCGGGTAGCTCTTTAGAAATTTTTTTTGGGGCGACAAGGTTCATGACATGGCCAGGCAAGGATGGCTCCCCTAACCGATCTTAAGGGGGGCCAGCAGATTTGCCCGTTTTTCGCACACCACCTTCCTGGGACAAAGGTTTGTCACCCACCAGCCCCGGGGGGCTCGTTCTTTGACCGTCCACCTCCTGACCCTTGGGGGACGGTCTCCAAGGAGATTAATTTCAACACGGCCTGGTTCCTGGCACTGATGCCCCCAGAGGACCCTTGGGGAAAGAGCCCTGCACCCCCCTGCGGTTTTTTAAAGCGGCGCCACCTGGGCCCCGTCCCCCCAAGCACCACCCAGCTCACCCATGAGCGTCACTGAGATATAGCGGCCTGGGCCCTGCTTTCTATCCCTGTGTCGGGGGGTGAAAATGGCCCTTTTCCCCACACAGATGCAGACAACGCGCTTGAAAAAATTTTTGATGACACTGGGTGGCCAGGGGGAGGCGGCTTTTCTGGCAAAGAAATCCTGCTCGGCATCTGGTATTTGGGGGGAAGCGAGGGGGATGAGTGGGGGAACCCATCTGTGTCCACCAACAAAGGCAAAACATTTCCAAGGCCCAAAAAACCTGGCAATTCCGACATTCAGGCTTTTGGCTTTGGGATGGTTTGGGGGGAAAAAGGGTTTTTTTTTTGCTCCCAAACCTGGGAAAACAGAAGGCTGGCGCTAACTGGCCGCTGTAAAAGGCGGGGCAGGTCGTCAAACTGGCGGAAGGAGAAGGGTAGATGGGTCTCTGGGGGTGCTGGGTACTCGGGGGGACGGGGAGGCTGAACAGGGTGATCCCTATCATACTCTGAGAGACAGGGGAGCTGAGGAACGCTTGGTTCGGGGAGGAGGAGGCGGAGACAGAGGGTTGACAGTGGTTGGAGGGGCCCCGGCGTCGGTCTGGGCCCTTTTTTGCCAATGTTCCCTCCATTTTAACTCATGCTTCGCTGCATGTACAAAACATGTTGGTGGGGGTTAACCACTTAAAGGTTCTTGCCTCTACTTATGCGTTTTTGGCAAAGGGGGCCCTATGCATCGCTGGGTAATCAAGGCTTGCTCAAAAAAGGCCCCCGGCTTAGAGGTCTTGGGCCTTTTTGACGCGATAAAGGGGGGCGGGGTTTGCGCTACCTGGGTGGCGGAATCATATACGGGCTTCTGTGACCGCCCTCTCCCTTTTTTTGGGGGGACCTATTTACACACCCCATCGCTTTTTCCCCCTCGTCCAGATAAAGCCTCGCAAGCAAATTCTGCGAAAAGACCAAAGAAACCGCAATGCGTCATCATCATCATCATCAACACAGGGGACTTTTGGGCTCCTACTTTCTTTTCCCAAAACTGCGGGGTACAAGCAAGGGGGACGCAAGGCGTTGCCCGACCGGGCCCCGGTTTTTGCCGATTGCCGCTTCCTTCACCTCCTTGATGCATCAAAACTGGGGGCAGGCGACTAAATCATCCCCCTTGGATCTTTTAACATCCTTCTGACCCCAACCCCATTTTGTCATCAAAGAGGGTTTTAGACAATGGGTTATCCACAGTGGTGGGTACAAAGGTTGACATTTGGGCTGCTTCTGTGGACGGGTCGATTGCTGATGACGACAAATTTGTGGGCCGTGATGCGAGGACGAGGAGTAAGAAATGCTAATGCAGGGTTTCATTAACCACGACGGACAGATTGGCGATGATGTCTTACTTAGATTCACAGGGGCCCAACCCACGATGACAGGCCTGACGGTCCTGCAACTGACGATCCCTGGGTGCTTTGTCCCCCCAGCACTGGAAGGGGGCACCTTCTCTCTACCTCTACCCATGTGCTAACCCCCCTCTTTCTCCTTACCACCTCATTTCCCCTCCAGTTCCCCAAAAATAAAAATTTTAAAAGGTAGGGTATTTTGGGAAAGTCTCTTATTTTAAAAGATGGCAAACACAGCTATTCTCAAATCCCTCTAATCAAAAAAAAAATTTCTGGGTCAAATTTTAACTGCAAGGTGTCTATCAACAAAAACTGGGCTGGCAAAATCCAAAAAAAACCCTATCTGTTATGTTTTGGTATAAAAAACCCCTAAAATTTTTTGCACCTTTTAAATTTACCCGTGGTAAATAAAAATTGCGTTTTTAAAATTTTCGTAAGCCTCAATAACGTGCTGGGGGGCAAAAGTCAAAAAAACAACTGTTTTTGTTTTGATATAATAAAATTATTTTTTGCACCTTTCAATTTACCGTGTGAATATAAATTTCTGTTTTAAAAATTACTAGAGCTGCGTCAATGAACAGTGTGGTGCCAAAGTCAAAAAACACGTAACTGTTATTTTTGGAATAATAAAAATGTATTTTTTGCACCCTTTTAAATTTCCCTGGGTGAATAAAATTGCTGTTTTTTTAAGATTTACGTAGATCGCTCAATGAACAAAGGGTGGTGCGCAAAAGTCAAAAAACACTAACTTTATTTTTGATATAAAAACGTATTTTTTTGCACCTTTCAATTCACCTGTGGTGAATATAGAATTGCTTTTTAAGATTTCGTAGAGCTCTCATGAAAATGCTGGTCCAAAAGTCAAAAAAAACGTAACTTATTTTTGAATTATAAACTGTATTTTTTGCACCTTTCAATTCACCTTGGTGAATATAGAATTTTTGTTTTTTGATTTACTAGAACTGCGTCAATGAACGTGTGGGTTCAAAAGTCAAAAAACACGAAAAGTTAGTTTTGAATTTAAAAACGTATTTTTTGCACCTTTTTAATTCACCTGTGGTGAATATAGAATTGCTGTTTTTAAGATTAAAGAATCGCCAATGAAAAGTGCTGGGTGCGCAAAAGTCAAAAAAAAAAGTAACGTTATGTTTTTTGATATAATAAAAAGGTATTTTTTTTTTTTCACCTTTCAATTTACCCGTGGTGAATAAAAATTTCTGTTTTAAAATTTTTCGTAGATCTGCGTCAAAGAAATGCGGGGGCGAAAATCAAAAAACACTAACTGTTTTTTTTTTTGATAAATAAAATGTATTTTTTTGCACCTTTCAATTCACCTTGGGAAATAAATTGCTGTTTTTAAAATTTTCGTAGATCTCGTCAAAACAGTGCTGGGGCGCAAAAGTCAAAAAAAAAAAAACGTAAAGTTATGTTTTGATATAATAAACGGTATTTTTTGCACCTTTCAATTCACCTGTGGTGAATATGAATTTCTGTTTTTAAGATTTACTAATGCTGCGTCAATAACAGGGGGTGCCAAAGTAAAAAAAACACGTAAATGTTATTTTTGATATAATAAAAGTATTTTTTTGCCCTTTCAATTCACTTTGTGGGGAATATAAAATTTCTTTTTAAGATTACGTAATGCTAGCTCAATGAACAGTGCAGGGCCAAAAATCAAAAAACCCAAACTTGATGTTTTCGTACGATACACTATTTTTTGGCCAAAAAACAACTTGTGCGACTACAAATTGCGGTTTTTAATTTTAAGTTTCAAGGTGGATATACAACAGTCACAGGTGTAAAGGGGAAAATTTAACACTTAACTAAATGTATACTGATAATAAAAATGGATTTTTCAGCAAAAAAAGAGACCTGCGTTACTAAAATGAGTTTATCCAATATAATTCAGGCTGCCCAATTCCAGGAAATATTTCAATAAAACTGTTAATAATAAAGATATTCCCCACAAGTCTACACTAAGTCTTTGGGGAAATTTATCCCGTTTCTTATAGATAGGCTTGTCTGTGTTCCACCGCCCGGGCCCCCCCCCACCCCCCCCGCTCCCCCGCCGTGAATTACAGTGGTAATTTTTGCTTTAAAAAATTCTCTAGCAAAATACATAAAAAGTTCAAATCCTAATTCAACTAAATGGAAGGGTCACAGCTAATAGTAGAGGTTTTCTCTGGCAGAAATAACAATTTTGCTGAGCTGTTTTGGGCCCCAAGCAGAGCGCAGGTCCCTATCCCTATTAACCTGAGAGACCGAGCTGAAACAGGAATGCTGTTCTATTAAAACGAGGTCATGTGATTTTTCCAGCCAATCGCAAACCCTACACTCCCATCATGACGCCACACACACCACCCTGCTCTATTCTGTAAACTCATTTGCGGGCCCCCAAAAAATTTCAGAACGCAAAAAAGGGGCAAACTTAATAAATGCACAATTTTAACCTTTTTAATTTTTCGCATGATCTGGAAATTTCGATCACCATAAAAACCTTGCCGATTTCAACTTTGTCGATAAAAATCGCTCAACACTAAAAACAACGCAAAGCACAACAATAACTGAACTAGAAGAATATGAAATATTCAATGGCGAATATACCTAGTCTTTACTGCTAGCGACTGTTGTTGAGGTAGTCCAGTAGATAGATTACATTAATCCAAAGCTCGTTAAGAATTCCTTCTGGCTTGACTGCAGATTACTCCTCAAGAAGTAGCTCAAGACATTCTCAGATATGGACTTGCAGCTCTTAAAGCACATTTGGTGGAAAGTCTGCTTTGGTTCTTTGTCTGGTAGTAGAACCTAGAACAAACTTGCTGTCTGTGTAATACTGAATGTCATCCACGTGAATGTGTAGCTCATACTGTATAAAGTGTGCAATCTCTACAGCTAGTATAGTTCCACAAAGTTCAAGGGATGGCATGCTCAGGCTTAGGAGGTAATTTGGCTTTCCCAACATGAACTTTATTGCAAGAGTCGGTCACCTGTAACATTCTGGTAGGTGAATTCTATGCAAGTCATGTAGTGATTGTTTCCAAGACTCCCACTTTCGCTGTTTGTTGGAAGGCAGTGGGGCATCCCAGGCCTCTTTAGACTTTGAGAATTGTTTTAACAGAAATTTACCTTGTACAGTCAAGGGTGCTACAAATCCCAGTGGATCATATAGGCTATTTACTACTGAGAGAACACCTCGTTTCTGACTCACCATCACTAGCAGTTCTACGTAGGCCATATGTAGCAACAGCAGGTGAAGGACTGTTACTGAAGACATGCACTTTCATGCGGTATTCAACCATTTACTGGCTGGTGTCATTGTCTCGGTGCCATAGAAACCTGAGGTAATTTCTGTGATCTTGTCATATGATAAAACAATCGAACATCTGTTCAATATCAGCAGTAATGGCGACTTGCTCCCTTTTGAATCTCATAAGCACTCTTACCAGATTGTTAGTCCCGTTTGGACAGGTGAGGAGAACATCATTCAGAGATACACCACAATGCTTGGCACTTGAGTCGAACACCACTCTGATCTGGTTAGGTTTCCGCGGATGATATACTCCAAAGGAGGAAAGATACCAGCACTCTCCATGTTCTTGCAAAAGTGGAACAGGTTCTGCATGGTCATTGCGAAATATCCTATCCATGAAGGCTACAAAGTGATCTTTCATTTCAGGTTTGTTTCTTAATGTACATTGTAATGAGACAAATCTAAATAGTGCCTGTTCTCGGTTGTTTGGAGCCCAGGTTTTTATGGTGCTGAAGGGTAAGGGTGCAACCAGTGGTTGGATTTATCTTTGAAGAATCCACTGTCCATTATTTTAATAAACTCTCTGTCTTCTATGGACAAGGCTAATTTGTTGTTATCTTGTGTTGTACAAAACACAGACCTTTCTAAGTCATCATAAGGGTTAGGAATGATGTCCAGTGCCTGGATGAGGTTGGAGAATCTTTCATTTACTTCATAATGATGAGAGCATGGTTTCAAGTGAGTTGTGTGACCATTTTAGAGCACATAAGTTTTGAAGGTGTTTACTTTAGATGGTTTACGGCTCTTATTCAAACATATATCACCCACAATTACCTAGCCTATGTCAAGTCTTTGTGCACATGGGACATTACCTGGACCATTGCATTGTTGACATACCTTATGGACTCTCAGAATATCTCTCCCCAGTAACAATAGATTGTCAACATTCATGTCCATTGGAGGAATCTCATTAGCTAGATGAAGCTATGCAGCCTGTGGTGTAGCAATTTCTTCTCTTTCATCGGGTATCTGGTCACATTCAATTAATCTTGTTAAGAGTATGTAGTGGTTCCCTTTAATTGAGGAGACTATGTATCCAATGGCTCTTCTTCCAAAAGTCTCTATACAACCAGATCAGGTGTTTAGGGTATATTGTGTTGCTTCACCTTTATATCAAAGATGTCAAAGAATTTAGGCTTTGCTAGAGACCTGTTACTTTGTTAGTCTATAATAGCATACAGTTATGTGTCCTTATCAGATTTACCTGCTGAGACATTGACAAAACACATTGTGGCACAGAATTTGGGACCATTCCTTCTGCCACATTTTTTCATGCAGAAAGAGAAGATGGTGGTTGTGGCTGAATCTTGAGCTTGTAGCTCCCTGCCATCCACTGCAATGGCATTAAACGCTGCTTGAGGTTGTGAGTTGTTAGATGAAGTAGGATGCAAAGCTTTAACATGTCTATCACTATTGCATTTAGCACACTTGATGACAACCTTACAGTCCTTTGCAATGTGGTCTGAATAAGCGCAACGCTTGTAACACACTCCAGGCTTCTGGAGTGTATCTCTGCACTCTTACAAAGTCTTTGCCCTAAGCCCATGACATTCTTTTAGAGGATGGGGTCTTTTGTGAATGGGGCACATGCGATTAGGGTCCCTTTCTGTAAGGACAGGGGTAGGCTGCCTAGTGGTGGAGGATACGGCAAGTGGGACATTTGTCTTTCTAACAGATACTGTTCCCCTTAAGTCTCTACCTGTGCTTGTTGCGTGATCATACCTTGAGCATGATAATGAAGCCGATAGAGTAGATTCTGTGAAGTCAAAGCTGGGATCATTCTTCTTCCGAGCTTGCTCACTGATAAATCTGGAAAAATAGAAGAAAGGGGGAAAAGAGACATTGGGCGGCATGTATGAACGGGGCTGTGCCAGATATCGGGCGTCTTTTCAGCCCGATATCAGGCTCAGACCCGTTTGCTACATTTTTAAATGGCCCACACGCCATTATCAGGTGCATTACATAGCGCACTAGAACCATAGTGGAGCTATAGATTTATAGCTTCACTACATCATTTCTAGGTGCTGTGAGGGGTCAGAGCAAAGGCAAGCACACGCACAGGGCTTTTAGTCCAAAATAAAGATGTATTTATTTTTAAGTCCACTTGTTCAAACAGAAATCAGCTTATCTTCAGCATAAACAGGTATATAACAGAAAAGTCCTTCCTTCAAGAAATGCAAATGCAAAGTGATATGCTCACCAGCAGGACACCTTCAGGCCTACACAGCCTCACAGCTTGACAGTACACAGCTTCTGGTTGCAGGTCCATAAGCACACATCCAGACTTCCTGCAAAAGCTGCCTTTTATTTGGCTGGTAAGACCTGGGCTGGAGTATTGGAGCGACTGTCCCATCCAGACTCTTGGGCCGCTCCATAAAAAACTGACCCGGAATACAAAACAAAAACTGCTCAGCAGCAATAATTATTGCTGGCATCATGCTAATGGGTTTTTCATATCACCGAGGCCAGCCACCTCGGTGATAAATACCTCCTGTCTATGACGGTACTTCTGACCCTTATACATACCCCCCGCTGAGGAGTTGGGCACCTTCTACCACCATACAATGCACACTTGACAGGGCATCTGCATTGCCATGCATTTTCCCAGTCTGTGTTCCACAGAAAATCGGAAGTCTTGAAGCGCCAAGAACCTTGTGACCCGGGCATTATTTCCCTTTTCTCTTGCATCCATTTTAAGTGCACATGGTCTGACATCAGCTTCAACTTCCTACCTAACAGGTAGTACCTTAACGAATCCAGGGCCCACTTGATGGCTAAACATTCCTTCTCTATAATAGAATCATTTTTCTTACACGGGCTCAGATATACAAAGGGATGTTCCTCCCCATTTATCTCTTGGGACATGACAGCCCCTAGTCCAACATCTGATGCATCTGTTTGCACAATAAATTGTAGGGAAAAGTCAGGCGCCACCAACACTGGCTGTTTACAGAGAGCATGCTTCAGGTCCTGAAAGGCGCGCTCTGCCTATGGGGACCACTTTACCACGGCTGACTTTGTGCCCTTCGTGAGGTCAGTCAAGGGCGCTGCAATCTCAGCAAAATTTGGGATAAATCTTCTGTAGTATCCCACTATACCCAAGAAGGCCCTGACCTGCTTTTTAGTGAGGGGTTGTGGCCAGTTCTGGATTGCCTCCACCTTGTTTATTTAGGGCTTTATCTCACCCCGCCCCACTATATAACCCAGATATCTGGCTTCCTCCAAGCCCATGGAACATTTGTTGGGGTTTATAGTGAAACCAGCCTCCCTTGGGGCATCCAGAACTGCTTGAACTTTAGGCAGATGACTCGCCCAGTCACTGCTCAAAATGGTATGCGGCTGCATACTTCCTATGGGGACGTAATATACGGTCCATGGCCCTCTGGAACATAGCTGGTGCATCCTGCATCCCAAAAGGCATCCGCACATATTGGTATGAACTGTCTGGTTTGGAGAAAACTATCTTCTCCCTGGCTTCCCTAGACAGCGGGATTTGCCAGTACCCTTTTGTCAGGTCTAGTGTTGTGATATAGCAAGCTGGCCCTATCCTCTCAATTAGTTTGTCTACCCGGGGCATAAGATAGGCATCGAACTTGGACACAGGGCCGCCATCAGAAATTTCAGGGCCCCCTACAGCTAAAGCGCCTGGGCCCCCCTGTTAATCCCGCCCTCTGTCAACCCAATTGCCCCGCCCCCACCAACCACGCTAAAATCAACCCCAGAAAAAAAAAAGATGCATTGCGCGTTGTCTTTGGACTGATTTTTTGCTAAAATTTTCCAGCATACATTTTTACTTATTGTGGGGGTCAGTGTGTATCAAGGGGCGCAAATTCCAATGTCACCACGATTTTGACCAAACCAGCACACCAAGCCCAAATATAACCAAAAAAAATACCAATTATCAATCCCGCCACATATCATAGTAGTGACTAATACCACTATAATGTTACTGAAAAAACCCCAGTGTACCCACAAGGCATTAGGGGAAAAAGGGCTGAAAGCCCACGCGCCTCTGTTGGTTGTAACAAACCCTAAATTTTGCGACCCACGAGTTTGGAAAGAAAAAAGGGATTTTTTAGCCAAGCCTATCTCTTTACAGAAAACGCTGTTTCGGGATTTTTGTCCCTTTTCTTTTCGAGCAGAGAAGATACGGGCTGGCTGTGTGGGAGCATCGGGTGGTCGGGAAAGGGGAAGATTCCCCAAAGGGAGAAAGAACGAAGACTTGTAGAGTTTTTTTTTTTCCCTTTTTCGCCCTCTACTTAGATCTGCATATCACAAGGCATTAGGGGAAAAAGGGTGAGAAGCCCACAGCCCCCTCTTTTGGTTGTAAAAAAAAACCAGTGTAAAAGGGCCCGATTTACATTAACAAAACAATATACAAAGACGAAGTAAACCGCAACATCATCACCACATATCTCACTATAGGATGCAAAATAATGCCAAATACTGTTATAAAATTAATCCAATAAATAACCCCAATATTACCCCATCACTGACTATATGGGGGGACATGTTAAAAAACTGTTGGTCTAAATCTCACTTTGTTCCCCCATAGAACCAGTCGATTCCAGCTTTTTTTTTCAGAGCATATAAAAAATGAAAGGGGGGCTCTGATTGGTTGCTATGGGCAACAAAAAAAAGCCCTAATTGAAGTTTTCCCTACAGTGGCCCATAGTGGCGATATAACTGATTACAGTGCGTTACTTTAGTGATCCAGGTGACATCTGACAAGTCTTTACGTTCCCTTTTCTTCCCATCCGGTCTGGTCACCATGAGGATTCTCCATGCCATGACTCCCCCCTGCAGAATTTCACAAAAAAAACCCCTGAGACTCCTCATTTATCATAATTCCCCGGTTCACCCCCTATGTCAAACCCTCCATCCATAGTCCCCCAAATCAAATTTAAAAATTCTCTTTGGTGCACTGGTCGTTATTTTTATAGAGTCCCTTGTAGGTGGGTAGCAGGTATTAGGCCCACCTTTTGGGTGAGAGAGAATTGAGTGGGGCCCACATGGAGGAAAATTGGTGGGGCCCACTCAAATTTCCCTACCCCCCCGCTGTGTGGGGCTATTCAAGGGCCTCCTCTCCCCCAGCCCCGTGGGGCTCCCCAAAGGGCCCGTGAGGGACATCAAAAGGGTCCTGGGGTTTGTGGACCCCCCCTCAAGGCCCCTGGGATTTTTGGGACCCCGCAAATTTAGGGGCCTTGAGCAGGGTCCCCGCAAATCCCGGGGGCCTTTAGTTTGGGCCCCAATCCCTGGGGCCTTCAGTGGGGCCCCACAAATCCCGGGCCTTGAGGGGGCCCCCCTATCCCTGGGGCCTTCAGTGGGGCCCCCACATCCTGGGGCCCCACTGGGACCCCCAAAACCCCCCTTTGGGGCCCCCCACTGGGGCCCCCCCCATCTGGGGCCTTCATGGGGCCCCACATCCTGGGGCCCTTCAGGCGGCCCCACTCCCCGGGCCCCTTTAGTGGGCCCCCACATCCCCGGGCCTTCAGTGCGGCCCCCCATCCTGGGGGCCCCTTTAGGCGGCCCCAATCCCTGGGGCCCCCTTTAGTGCGGGCCCCACATCCTGGGGCCCTTTAAATGCGGCCCCCACATCCTGGGCCTTTAGCGCGGCCCTCACATCCCCTGGGCTTCACTGGGGCCCCCACTGCGGGGGCCCTTCATGGGGCCCCACATCTGGGGCCTTACTGGGGCCCCACATCCCCGGGGCCCCTTTATGGGGCCCACATCCCTGGGGGGCCCCCAGTGCGGGGCCACATCCCCGGGGCCCCTTTTGTGCGGCCCCCACATCCCCGGGGCCTTCAGTGCGGCCTCAATCCCTGGGGCCTTCATGGGGCCCCAATGTGGGGCCTTCACTGGGGGGCCCCCCCATGCCTGGGGCCTTCACTGGGGCCCCACATCCCCCGGGGCCCTTCCTGGGGCCCCCACACCCTGGGGCCCTTCATGCGGCCCCAATCCTGGGGCCCTTCAGTGCGGCCCTCACATCCCTGGGGCCCGTCGGCGGCCCCCCCAATCCCCGGGGGCCCCTTTAGTGGGCCCTACATCCCTGGGGGCCCTTTAGTGCGGCCCTCACATCCTGGGGCCCTTTAGTGGGGTCCCCAGACTTTTAAATGGCCCGCCTAAAAACGGGGCCCGGCTGCAAGTTAAGTTAAACACATTTGGTTTACATTTCAAGATTGAGTTTTCTTACTTCTGCATCACTCCTCAGGGCGGGGCAGCGCTCCTCCTCCTCCCCCGGTGCAGGCAGATCAGTGCACTCGTCACAGGGGGGGTTTACGTTACATTAGATGAGTCACTGGCAGCCAGGGGAGGAGGAGGGGCGACTGCTCTGTTGTGCAGGGGCTGATGCAGAAGTAAGGAAAACTCAATCTGTGTAATGTAAACCTATTGTGTTTAATTAACTTGCAGCGGGGCCCCCCCCCCCCCCCCCCCTGACAGCAGATTGATTCAATGGTACAGAGAGCGACCCACGGTTAATCTCTGTACCCCTTCTGTGAAGCAAGGGGGGGGGGGGCCCGCCGGCGCGGCGGGCCCCCCTTGCTTCACATTCTGGCGGGCCCCTACGAGTAGGGGTTCTACCCCCCTAATGGCGGCCCTGCTTGGACACCTCATTGAGTTTGCGAAAGTCATTACAAAACCTCCATTCCCCGTTCGGTTTTGGTACCAGGACTATTGGACTGGACCAGCCACTCTTGGACTCGTATATTACCCCTAACTTTAACATCCGCTTCCCCTCGTTGGCCACTATTTCCCGGCGGGCTTCATGAATCCTGTAGGGTTTCACATTTACCCGAACATGTGGCTCAGTCAGTACCACATGCTCAATGCACTTTAGCAGCCCTGGCACCTCTGAGAACAAGTCCTTGTTACGCTGCAACAACTCCCTACATTGCTGCTCCTGGGAAGGGGACAGGGTCTCAGCAATTTTTACCGCTGCAATATCTGGGACTGTTTGGGTCACCAAATAGGGTTCTGGGGGAGGATCATTATCCCTCCAGGGTTTGAGCTAATTTACGTGGTACACCTGCAGGGGCTTTCTCGTACCGTTTTGGTGTATGCGGTAATTTATGTCACCCACCTTCTCCACCACCTCGTAGGGAGCCTGACATTTTGCCAAGAATTTTCTCTCTACTGTTGGTACCAACACAAGTACCCGATCCCTCGGTCTGAACTCTCGGAGTCTGGCTGACTGATTATACACCCGGGACTGTGCCTCTTGTGCCTGCAGGAGATGTTCTCTTCTGATGGGCATTACATTAGACAGCCTATCCTGCATCTGCGCCACATGTTCAATGACACTCTTGTATGGGGTGGCTTCACTCTCCCAGGTTTCCTTCGCGATGTCAAATAAACCACTGGGGTGTCACCCATACAAAAGCTCAAATGGGGAGAACCCAGTGGACGCTTGTGGCACCTCCGTGATGGAAAATAACAATTAGGCCAAAAAACAGTCCCTTTCACGTCCAGCAAATCCAAAAGTTGGGACAGCGAATTAGGAAGCAGCCAAAAGTGTAATGATGATGTAAAAAAATAGTAATTTATTTCTAGTTATAGATAAAATCGTTATTAGAGACAGACACATGGAGGGACACAAAGTGGCATCCTCAAAAAACAGTAACGCGTTTCAGGCACGTCCGTGCCCTTAGTCGTAGCAGAGTATTGTACACATCAATCGATTTAAATAGTCATACTATCATAAAATCATTAAAGACAATGATTTACTCACCTGTAGGCATAGTCGCGGTACCAAACTTGCATACTTCCGGGACGCACAGAGTGCCTGTCGAGACCCGAAGCAGAAAACATCACGTGATCTCGGCAACATCCTGACCTGCGCAGAATGCATATACGGCGTGACATAGTACTGGCAAGAATTTAGGACATGCGCATTACGCAAGAGCAACAGCGGCTCTATAATAGCGTATGGTGGCATAAAGATGATCAAATCACCCATTATAAAGAATCATCATAGTATGCAAATTTGCACCAAATTGCACAACATTATCTAACAAATGTTATTTTGTAAGCTAGATATATCGGACTTCACGTAATATTGGTACCGCCTCTATGCCTAACGAAAATAGAATTTATAGTGAGTAATTAAACAATACATTTACAAATTATAAAAACATATGTTCCATATAAAGCGAAACAGAACATTTAATTCATTTGAGGAAATTTTCCACTCAACTTAATTTTAGTAGTGGAACATAGTCTCTCTTTTATAATTACGCCCATTTGGAAAAGTGGAGTTTAATGTTATTACCCAAAAAGCCACCTTATCTCGGAGCCTATTTTCTATACTGCCCCCTCTTTTTGGCTTAAATACCCTTTCAATGGCAAATACTTGAAGTGAATTCATGTTTCCATCATGACAATCAAAAAAATGTCTCGCTACATTGGATTTGATCCGGTCAAATGTGTCAGGTTTATCCCTAAGATGTTCCAGAATTCTTATTTTTAATTTTCTCGTAGTAGAACCTACATAAAGGACCTCACACATTGTGCATTTGGCCACATAAACTACAGCACACGAGTTACAATTTATATATTGTTTAATAATGTGACTTTTACCATTTTGTGGGTCCACAAAAGTTTTACATGGGAGTGCATAATTGCACATTTTGCAAGGATGGGATCCACATCTAAAAAATTCAGGATGATGCAACCAGGTTCTTTGAATTTTATCTTTCATATCATTGGGGGATAAAATATCTCCCAATGTTTTTGATCTCCTGGTTACAATCTTACATCCATTTGATAGTATCTTACTAACAGTCATATCATCATTTAGTATGGGCAAATATTTTTTTATAATGCCTTTTATTTGATTGAATTGTTGGCTATATTTTAAGACCACATAAGGGGAAGACAGTTTATCATTATTATGTTCGCTTTTTTTTATTATTGTTACTTTTAGTTAACAAATCCCCTCGGGATCTCTTTGCCACAATTTTTGATGCTCTATTTAACGTCCAAGCAGGGTAACCCCTATTTTTCAATCTGTTACAGATTTGTTCTTCTTCCTTTTGATAAGCAATGGATTTACTACAATTTCGCTTCGCACGTATCATTTCACCAACGGGGATAGCCCTGTGTGTATGTCTGGGATGAAAACTTTTAAAATGTAGGGTAGTGTTCCCCGCTGTAGGTTTGCGAAACGTGCATGTAGAGATGGTTTCTCCTTGAAAACCTGTTAAAGTCAAGTCCAGAAATGTAATACTTGACAATTCCACATGAGATGTAAATGACAGATTAAAAGGGTTCCGATGTAGATAACTAATAAAGTCTGGCACGGCAGACACATCGCCCCCCCCAAATGAGGAGAATATCGTCGATGTATCTGCCGTACCAGACTATGGACTGAGCAAATGGATTATCAGTACTTTTACATATATATCGCTCCCACCATGACAGTACCAAATTCGCATGAAGGCGAGTATTTGGCTCCCTTCGAATGCCTCATCGCAGAACATCTTATCATCAAAGAAAAACATTTTTTGTCATAAGGAATGGGTTACAGACACAAATATACTGTATAAGATCTTTAGAATATTAACTACATTTTCAAAGGATTCAAAGTGCTATTAATGCGATCTGATATGGGATACATGTGTATAGAGAAACAACGTCCATCCCTCGATACCACCTTTCTTAACATAGATTTTAAGGTTTTATTAAACCTTTCTACTAATCCGTCGGTTTGGGGGTGATAAACCGAGGTACGTAACTGTTTAATTTTTAGCACTTTACATAGATCCCTCATCACTTTGGACATAAACGGTGTCCCTTGGTCCGGCAAAATCTCTTTAGGAAGCCCTGTCCGGGAGAATATAAAAAACAGTTCCCTGGCAATGCATTTTGACGATGTATTTCTCAAGGGCACCGCTTCTGGGTACCGAGTCGCATAATCCACAACCACTAGAATATATTGGTGCCCTCTAGCTGACTTCACCAGGGGCCCCACCAGATCCATTGCAATCCATTCAAACGGAACCTCTATAATGGGCAACGGGACCAAGGGGCTATGAAAATGGGCCACTGAGGATGTTACCTGGCACACGGGACATGACTGGCAAAACTCCTTTATTTCCCTGAAACACCCCGGCCAGTAGAACCTTTGTAACACCCGCTCCTGGGTCTTGTCAGCCCCAAGGTGACCACCAAACACATGGGAATGGGCCAGGTCTAGAACCATGTGCCTGTAGAGCCCAGGTACAAGGAGTTCCTCTATGTGCTCATCCCTCAATTTGGTCACCTGGTATAACAAATTATTATTCACAGAAAAGTGGGGATACCGCTAATCTGCCCCTGGCTCTTGGAGAACACCGTCTAGCACGGTGACATTCTCTAATATATTTTTTAAAGTTAGATCCCTGAGCTGGACGGTTCCAAAATTTTCCTGGGATACTCCCAGGTCCAGTACGTGGGTCTCAGGGGTTGGCTCCTCATCCTGATCTCCCACCAATACTGACATAGGGAAATTATCAGGGGTTTCAGTACCCACATTTCCTGTACCTTCTTGGCCTCCGGGGCAGTTATGTGGCCCTGCGTTGGCCCATAGGTCCCAGAACAAGGGAAAGTTCCGACCCACAATAATAGGGTGCATCAAGTTCGTGACCACACCGACGGGATGGGATATGGTGGTCCAGCCTGTGCCAATTTCCACCTGCACCACGGGGTATTGCTTGGTGTCTCCATGGATGCATATCACCCCCTTCCGTTTCCCAGGGACCAGTACATGTGGGAGTGTGGCCATTAGAAGGGTCACCAAACTCCCCGAGTCCAGGAGTCCAGTCACCGTAGTGCCATTTATCAACACTTGGCATACCTGGGGGCCCTCCCTTTGGCTGGGTATAGTGCTGTAGACAGGGTGTGCAAACCATGAGCAATGCAGGCCTATAGAGCACTCCATAGGCTCCGTGGACTCTGTACACTGGTCGGCTATGTGACCGGGTTTCTGACATCTCCAGCAGATGATGATACGGCCAGGACCCCTTGACCTGATATCAGACCCCATCTTAGCTTGAGGATGCCCCTCAACAGTGGTCTTAGGTCCCTTCTTGGGGCTGTCACTACCCCTCCTTGACCCCCAATACTGCAACCTCGATCTCCTCGACTCACTCAGAGAGTTCTCCACAGCCACATATCGCTCGACGAGGCTCCTCCACACTCTGGGGATCCCCCTGTGCCACCCAGCACTGTATGGGCCTAGGGAGCGAATGTACAAACCGATCCATTGCAACCCGCTCGACCATTTGGGCAGGAGTGCAGGTCTCCGGTTGAAGCCACCTGAAACAGGTCGAACATCTGGGATCTTGTTGGCTTTTCTTTGCTGTATCCCAGCGATGTACCCATTGCGCCCGGATGGCCAGCGTTACTCCCAGTCGCACTAGAATTTCCGCCTTTAGCCTGCCATATCCTTTGGCGTCCTTCAGCGTCAGGTCAAAATAGGCCTTCTGATGCTCCCCGATGAGGTAAGGGGCCAGGACCTCTGCCCACTGCTCTGGGGGTAACCTCTCCAGGTCCACTACCCTCTCGAACACTGTCAGGAAGGCCTCGATGTCATCCTCTGGCATCATTTTCTGTAACGCCTCGCGTACGTTTCTCCTGGCGTTGCGGTTCTCCCCTGGCATTGGGGTGGCCTCCACTTCTCTGGCTCTGACTGATGTGGTTAACACTGCCATCTGTTGGAGGAGCTTGTTGGTCTCCTGTTGCACTCTCTCAGTCTCCATGTGAGTTTGCTGCTGCTGTGCGCTGGCTTGGACCAGGTGCTTAAGTAGCTCCTCCATGCTCTCTGACTGGTTCTTTAACCCTGTTGCTGCCTTGACCCAGGACATGCACTCCATATTTCAGGGATGTTGCCCGCTTCTGACACACCCCTTGTGAGGTGTCAGCACAAAGGCAAGCACACGCACAGGGCTTTTAGTCCAAAATAAATATGTATTTATTTTTAAGTCCACTTGTTCAGCTTATCTTCAGCATAAACAGGTATATAACAGAAAGTCCTTCCTTCAGGAAATACAAATGCAAAGTGATATGCTCCCCAGCAGGACACCTTCAGGCCTACACAGCCTCACAGCTTGGCGGTACACAGCTTCTGGTTTCAGGTCCAGACGCACACCTCCAGACTTCCTGCACCAGTTGCCTTTTATTTGGCTGGTAAGACCTGGGCTGGAGTATTGGAGCGACCGTCCCATCCAGAGTTGTTGAGCCACTCCATAAAAAACCTGACCTGGAATACAAACAAAAACTGCTCAGCAGCAATAACTGTTGCTGGCATCATGCTAATGGGTTTTTCATATCACTGAGGCCAGCCACCTCGGTGATAAATACCTCCCGTCTATGACGGTACCTCTGACCCTTCTACAGTGCATTACTGCTAGAACAAGTAAACCACTTTCAAAGTGGTATACCTGAGAAAGAAATGTCATCCTAGTGCTAGAAAGCAGCTGATTTATAACCCACTGTAGAGCGGGTTCATAAATCAGGCGCACTCTAGGCTATTATTATGCGCATTAAATTTGGCATTTAAACAGCAAATTTCATATATGTCTCCTATTGTGTCCTTTTTTTTAATCTGGAAACTTGGTCTGCCCATTTTTCTTGCATACCATGTGGTAGTTTGCACACCACTGGGTTGACACCATGAGCAGTATCAAGTTAACTAAGTCCTGATAGACGTGGGTCCATTTTAGCCAATTCTAAATCCTTTCGTACGTCACTCAGATCCTGGAGCTTGTGATTGTCCTTGCTAGTAATCTTTGGGAATGCTTGAAGTCTCTTAAATAAGGCCCTTTATATAGCTTCAGAACTGTTGCAGGTCTGCTCAAGTCTTTCCCATGCTGCAGCAAAACCTTCCTCTGAGTGGCATGCATGAACCGCTCTCAATGTCTTTATCCGTTCTGCAGGCTCTGGGCCTAACCAGTTGACAAGCAAGTCAAGTTCTTCCTTGGTGGTGAGGTTAAAATCATTGATTATTGCTTTAGAAGGTCAATTTCCAGGCTCTATAGTTTTCAGCACGGTTGTCAAACTTTGAGAGACTAATGTTAATCAGCTCACTGCGTATTACATATCTGGCAAAGTCTGACATGTCTCATCTCCCACTCCTTGTTGCTGGTTTATGTTGTGATGTCTCTCATATATAAGGCTGAGATAAATCAGGAGAAAATGATGTAGCTTAAGGATAAAGCTGTGGTTTAGTCTCTGGAGGATCTGCTGGCACTGCTACGTTAACCTTGGAAGTCTCTGTTTTTATTGTTAGGCCTTTGTGGATATCAGGAGGTGCAGACAATGATATAACACACAGTTGGCAGTTCGGTCAACAGGGATTTCTTCGAATATAGCAGTGTGGATCAGTATCTTGGTCTAATGCTTGTTCAAGAACCTTTAATTTGGCTAAGCCAGCTGCTTCTTCCCTTTCCATTTGGAGAACTTTTAGCTGGGCTTCTACCTCTGCCTCCAATTGCGCCATTTTTGCCTCCTTCTGTGCCATTTCTGCTTCCTTCTTGGCCATTTCTGTTTTTACCTTTGCTTCCTTCTTAGCAAAGGAACCTCTAACACTAGCTTCTTCTTCATCTGCATGGATCTCTATAAGTTTCTCATGTAATGCTGACCTTCTTGAACAACATGATTTGCAAGACAAAGATGTATGTCCTGTAGAAGCTGATTGATGTGACTTAACTTTTTGCATGTGTGCGATGTGGAGTTCTGCCTTATCTTTGGCCTCTTGAACTAAGGCATCTTTTGTTTGGAGGAGAGTCTCTCTCTCCATAAGCTCTGCTGATGCATCATCAAGATCAGAGTTATTCAGGAACGTGATGTATTTTGCAGACTACCGCTGATAGTGATCATAAGCTGCAGATAAACGATTCACACTTGGGGTTAACTTCACTACGTCAGTGTTATGGTGTGGAAGAGCTGCTAAATAGTGTTTAACTCTTTCCCATAGGTCATCTAGATTGTCACAGAACTCATCTCTGGTTGTCTCAAAATTCTCTCTCATCTTATGGGATGGTTTAGTTGCACGTTTAGACCGTACAACTTGTTCTTCAATAAATATGGACTCTGCTTCTTGTATTTCTGAGTCTTTAGAAACAGGAAACATTTGTTTAGGTTCAGCGTCTGAAGAATCCATAGAGTCGTTGGTGGACATTCTCTGTTCAGGTGTTACTGTCTCTTTAAGACAGGACTTATCTCACTGTGGTAGAGAAGCCACGTGCTGGTTAAGATGGTGGATGGCTCTAAGCTTGCTGACAGACTGTGCAGATTTAGATTTGTTTTGACTATTGGGCCACCGATGTAAGTTAGAGAAGTCTGATAGATGTGAGAAGTCTGTCTCTGCACAAGTGTTTGGAAGATAATCAACTCGCT
>JAODAL010023109.1:0-63352 GCA_025379985.1 Phyllomedusa bahiana
ACACAAACCCCCGTATCTCCTATACACGCCTTTCCCCATACCGCTTTTTCCCTAACACAGTAGTCTCCCATCACGCCATTCCCCATACACCGTATCCCTAACAAGCATTTTTTCTTATAAACATTTCTCCTATAACACCTATTTCCAACAAGACTTATCCTTATAACACAGCTTTTTCTCCTTTTACACACTATTCTCCTATACACAGCTTAAATCTCCTATACACAGCACTATCTCCTATACACAGCTTAGTCTCCTTAACAGCACTATTTCTTATACACACTATTCTCCCATAAACAACCTATTCTTCCTATACACAGCACTATTCTCCTATACACGCAAATTTCCTATACACAGCTTATTTTCCTATACAACAGCCTATTTCCTATACACAGCACTATTCTCCTATACACAGTGTTCTCCTATAAAACAGCACTATCTCCTATACACACTATCTCCCATACACACACTATTCTCCATATTACAGCACTATTTTCCTATATACACAGCACTGTTCTCCTATACACAGCACTGTTCTCCTATACACATCACTGTTCTCCTATACACAGCACTGTTCTCCTATACAAGCTCCTTCCCCTATACACGCACAAAATTTCCCATAACGCAATTTTCCTTACACAGCACTATTTTCCTATAACACATACTCCCATACACAGCACTATTCTCCCTATAAAGCTTTATCCCAAAAACAGCACTTTCTCTATATCAGCACTATTTTCCCCATAACACCTTTTTTCCCATTCACGCATGTTCTCCTATGCACAGCACTGTTCTCCTATACAGACTGTTTCCCCTTTTACAGCATGTTCTCCTATCACAGCACGTTTCCCAAACACAGCACTTTCTCCCATACACGCTATGTTTTTTTACCACACTTTTCTTTAACCCACAGCATTTTCCCCCTTTTTCACAGCACTTTTCCTTACACGCATATCTCTTATAAACAGCACTATTCTCCTATACACAGCACTATTCTCCTATATACACAGCTGCAGTCTCCTATACACAGCACTATTCTCCTATACACAGCACTATTCTCCTATACACAGCACTATTCTCCTATATACACAGCACTATTCTCCTATACACAGCACTATTCTCCTATACACAGCACTATTCTCCTATATACACAGCTGCAGTCTCCTATACACAGCACTATTCTCCTATACACAGCACTATTTTCCTATATACACAGCACTATTATCCTATACACAGCACTATTCTCCTATAAACACCGCTGTAGCCTCCTATACACCAGCACTATTCTCCTATTTCACAGCATATTCCTATACACAGCACTATTCTCCTTTTAACACAGCCACCACTCTCCTATATCCAGCTGCATCTCCTATACACAGCACATTTCCTATATACACAGCTCAGTCTCTATACACAGCACTATCTCCTTTAACAGCACTTTCTCCTATACAACACTATTCTCCATATACACAGACTTTTTTCTCCTTTTACACAGCACTATTTCTCCTATAAAACAGCACTATTCTCCTATAAAACCCCACTTTTCCTTATACACAGCACCCTTTTTTTCCCATACACAGCACTATTTTCCTATATACACAGCAGCAGTCTCCTATACACAGCACTATTCTCCTATATACACAGCTGTAGCCTCCTATACACAGCACTTTTTTCTATACACAGACTTCTCCTATATACACACACTATTCTCCTATTACACAGCACTATTCCCTATACACACCCTTTCTCCTATACACAGCACTATTCTCCTATATACACAGAACTAGTCTCCTATACACAGCACTATTCTCCTACAGTATACACATCTGTAGTCTCCTATACACACAGCACTAGTCTCCTATACACAGCACCATTCTCCTATACACAGCACTAGTCTCCTATATATACAGCACTAGTCTCCTATACACAGCACTATTCTCCTACAGTATACACATCTGTAGTCTCCTATACACACAGCACTAGTCTCCTATACACAGCTGTAGTCTCCTATACACACAGCACTATTCTCCTATATACACAGCTGCAGTCTCCTATACACAGCACTATTCTCCTATAAAACAAAACACTAATCTCCTTAACAGTTTATACACCACTGTAGTCTCCTATACACAGCACTAGTCTCCTATACACATCTGCAGTCTCCTATACACACAGCACTATTCTCCTATATACACAGCTGCAGTCTCCTATACACAGCACTATTCTCCTATACACAGCACTATTCTCCTATATACACAGCTGCAGTCTCCTATACACAGCACTATTCTCCTATATACACAGCTGTAGCCTCCTATACACAGCACTATTCTCCTATATACACAGCACTATTCTCCTATACACAGCACTATTCTCCTATACACAGCACCATCTCCATAACACAGACTGATTCCCCCATATAACAGCACTATTCTCCTATAAAACACACTATTCTCCTATAACAGCACTTTCTCCAACACAGCTTTCTCCTATACCCACTTTTCATACACAGCACTATTCTCCTATACACAGCTGTAGTCCCTCTATACAAGCACTATTTATTCCCTTTCCCATACACAGCACTATTCCCTATACACAGCACCTATTCTCCTATACAAAGCACTATTCCTATACACAGCAAATCTCTATACACAGCATTTCTCCTATACACAGCACTATTCTCCTATATACACAGCACTAGTCTCCTATACACAGCACTAGTCTCCTATACACAGCTGTAGTCTCCTATACACAGCTGTAGTCTCCTATACACAGCACTATTCTCCTATATACAGCACTATTCTATACACAGCACTATTCTCCTATACACAGCACTATTCTCCTATACACACTTAGTCTCCTAATACACAGCACTATCTCCTATTACACAGCTGTAGTCTCTTAACATGCACTATTACTCCTATATACACAGCAGCTATCTCCTATATAACAACCACTAGCAAGTCTCCTATACACAGCACTATTCTCCTATATACAGCACTATTTCCTTACACAGCTATTCTCCTATACACAGCACATTCCTCCAATACACACCTTGTCCCTTAACAAGCTAGTTCTCCTATACACACACTATTCTCCTTATACCAGCACTATTCTCCTATACACAACAGCTGTAGTCTCTTTATCAACAGCACTAGTTCTCCTTATTACTCAGTACTATGTTTCCCTATACACGCGGTAGTCTCCTTATACAGAGCACTATTTCCTATAACAGCGTAGTCCCTTCACAGCACATGCTTCTATACACACTAGTCACCCATATATCAGCACTATTCTCATACACGCCTATTCTCCTATAAACAGCACTATCGCTATCACAGCGCTCTCTATACCACAGCACTATTCTCCTCTATCAAGCACTATTCTCCTATACACACGTAGGCTCCTTATACACAGCATATGTCTCTATACAGCAGCTTCTACTCTGCTTAGTTTACACAGCCTATTCTCTATAAACGCACTAGTCTCCTATACACAGCATAGTCTCCTATACACAGCATATTCTCCCTACACAGCACTATTCTTCCTATTACACACTGTCGTCTCCTATACACGCTAGCATGGCTCCTATAACACCTGTGTTCCTATACACACAGCACTATTCCCTAATACACGTGCACATCTCCTATCACAGCACTATTCTCCTATACACAGCACCCAGTCTCCAATTACACAGACTGCCTCCTAACACAGCACACTCCCATAACACAGCTTACTCCCTATACACAGACTAATCTCCTATTTTCACAGCACTATTTCCTTTTACACAGCTTTTTTCTTTTTTAACAGCAATTCTCCTTTTACACAGCACTGTTTTCCTATAAAACACATTTCTCCTATAAAACCGCCTTTTCCTTTACACTCCCTTTCCCTATACACAGCCTGTTCTTCTATACACAGACTTTTTTCCTATACACAACACTTTCTCCTATACACACACTATTCTCCTAACACAGCACTTTTTTCCCAAACAGCATATTCTCCTATTACACAGCATATCTTATACAAGCTTTCCCTATACACACTTTCTCCTATACCGCACTATTTTCCCCATAACGCATTCCCAAACCATATTCTCTATACACAGCACTTTTCCTTACCAGACACTCCTAATAACAGCCTATTTCCTTTAAAAACCACATTCTCCTATATAACAGCACTAGTCTCCCATTAAACAGCTTTGTTCCTATACACAGCGTATTCCTATAACAGCACATTCTCCTATATACAGCACTATTCTATACACAGCACAAATCTCCTATACACAGCACTATTCTCCTTTTACACAGCCTATTTTTCCATTCCCCCACTTCTCCTATACACAGCGGTTCCTTTTAAGCTTTGGCTCCAAATGCCTGTTCCCATACACAGGGGCCTATTCTTTTCCCCGGGAGCCCCCAAAAACCCCTTTCTCCTTCCGCTATTCTCCTATACAAGCCCTTTCCCTACCGCCCTTTCCCCTACCCAGATATTCTCCATACACATCGTAGCTTTCCATAACCGCCTTTCTCCCCTTACCAGCGGCTCCCAAAAAGCACTATTCTCCTTTAACAAACACTTTATCCTTTCCAGCCCCTTTTTCCCCATTACCAGCTGATCCTCCTATACAAGACTATTCTCCAATCCCACAGCTGTATTCTCCTATATACAGCACAATTCTCCTATATATACAGCACTAGTCTCCTATACACAGCTGTAGCTTCCTATACACAGCACTATTCTCCTATATACACAGCTGTAGTCTTCATGCTGCGGCACTTCCGGTGCAGTAAAACTACAACTCCCAGCGTTCCGTGCGGTGTGATGCTTTGGCTGTGCAGCCACTAGATGCCGCTGTCCCCCTCGGAGTGACGTCACAGGGCGGCGCCGTCCCACGTTCCTTATCCGGGCCGGGAGAGACAGAGCAGCTTTTGGGCGGGTCCCGTCTGTGCTGATTCTCCGGTCAGTGAGCCCGGCATGCGGGAGGCAGAGAGCCTGGTCTGACCGTCCCCGCCGGGCTGTGCCCGCCACTCACCCATGGGATGATGCGGCGGAAGGCATCGCGAGGTACAGCTGCCACTGGCCGGGGTATGAGACGCTGCTCCCGGCGGGATGGCTAGCGGCGGCGGCTCCGGTTCCGCCCGGTCTTCTCTGCCCTCTGGAGGGGGCGCAGGCGGCTCCCAGCCCCGCAAGAAGCTACTGAGTATCTGCGACCACTGCAAGGGCAAGATGCAGCTGGTGGCTGACCTGCTGCTGCTGTCGAGCGAGGCGCGGCCTGTCCGGACCGAGAGCTGTGCCCAGCTGGGGGGAGGCCTTCGAGCAGTGCCGGGACACCATCATCGCGCGCACCAAGGGGCTCTCCATCCTCACCCACGACGTGCAGAGCCAGCTCAACATGGGCCGCTTCGGGGAGGCGGGGGACAGCCTGGTGGAGCTGGGCGACCTGGTAGTGTCGCTGATCGAGCTGTCCGCCCACGCAGCGTACCTGGCGGCGGTGGAGGTGCCCGGTGCCCAGTCTGCGCTGCCAGGGCTGGTGGACCGCTACAAGGTGACCCGCTGCCGGCACGAGGTGGAGCAGAGCTGTGCCACCCTGCGGACGGTGCCCCTGCCCGACCTCACCCCTCAGCTCTTGCTGGAAGTCTCCCAGAACCTGTCCACCAACCTCAAGACCCTCACCGATGCCAGCGTGGCCGCCAGCGAGAAGTCCAGGGACAAGTTTGCCAAGGAACAGTTTAAGCTTGGGGTGAAGTGCATGAGCACCAGTGCCACCGCCTTACTGGCCTGCATCAGGGAGGTCAAGACCTCTCCCAGCGAACTCTCCCGCAACCGCTGTGCCCTCTTCAGTGGTCCCCTGGTGCAGGCGGTGCACGCCTTAGTGGGCTTTGCCACCGAGCCTCAGTTCCTGGGCAAGGCTGCCGTCCTGAACGCCGAGGGCAAGGCGGTGCAGACTGCTATCTTGGGGGGCGCCATGAGCGTGGTGTCCGCCTGTGTGCTCCTGACACAATGCCTCAGGGATATCACCCAGCACTCGGACAGCAGCAGCAAGATGACGGACTACAAGGAGCGCTTGCGGAGCTCGGCTTGTGCCGTGTCTGATGGCTGCAACCTGTTATCTCAGGCCCTGCGCGAGCGCTCGTCTCCTAGAACTCTGCCGCCAGTACACTCCAATTCTGTGAAAGCGCCCTAAATGTGCCCTCACTTTTACCAAAGAGTAGTCCTTGGAGAGCCCCCGTCTAGACCGAGGCCTGGTGACCGTAGGCCATTCTGGGTGCTAGATCATGCAAATATTTGGTGACTGTATGTAAGGTTGTGGGGGGAGGTCCAGTGAATGACTGGTGCCAACACTGCTATGAGGGGGTGGTGCCACCTGTTCCATTAGAAGGCTTTCATATGTAGAAGGCTGGTTTGCACATTGCTAATGACAAGATGGCAGAGCTCTCGGGCTGGCACCTCTAAGCTCTCTTGTCTCCAGCTCTGTAAAACGTCAGTTTATGCCTGTGGCTGTGTATGGCACAACATGCCCACAAAGTGCCGGTCTGGTCCGAGAGGTCGCAGCTCGCTTTAGGAAACCTTTTGGCTGATGATGACCAGTTGCCTTACGGTGTGACATTCCATCCCGATATTGGGTAGTGCCCAAGACTGCAGCAGAAGTAGGCTGGATTTGCCAACCACGATCTCTAGTCCGTGCCCACCTTTGTAGGAAGCGTTTGTTCCGTGCCCTTGGCCATTCCCTCGTTTTGCCCGCTTACACAGTTGGTGCTTATTGATCATTCCACAAAGTGTGAACCAGCAGGAGCTTTGTTCCCAGAATCCGGTAACGTATTCTGGGACAAACCAATACTAGTATCTTTCTGTATTGCAATCTTCTGGTTAGAGCCACATGTTCTGTGCGTGTGGGGCTGGCCCCCGGTCAGGGCGGCCGTGTGGGGCTGGCCCCCGGTCAGGGCGGCCGTGTGGGGCTGGCCCCCGGTCAGGGCGGCCGTGTGGGGCTGGCCCCCGGTCAGGGCGGCCGTGTGGGGCTGGCCCCCGGTCAGGGCGGCCGTGTGGGGCTGGCCCCCGGTCAGGGCGGCCGTGTGGGGAATGGGCTGCAGTATTTCTCGCTGTACTCGGGGCAGCAATCTTCAGTCAGTCGGACTCTTGAAGAAAGCGATAACATTTCAGTGCCTGCAAATATGTGAAGCCTTGGGGGGTGCTTTTGTTTTTTTTGTTTTTTTTTTTTTACCAGGTTTTTAAAGCAGTTTTTTAATCAAGTGTAAATGTAACAGTTGTAGAACAAAGCACTGAATGTGTGTAATATCAAGAAGGCTGCAACTCCCAGCATCTACTGATTAGCCCAAGGATGCTGGGAGATGGAGTTTCTTAGCAGCTGTAGCGTTACATTTTTTTTAGACGAGTTTATCTCTATCACATCTCCTGACAGGTCTGTTTTAGTAAATACTTGTGTTCCCTGTGAAATAACAATCCTGGAGCCTCTTCTCTTATAACTCTGTGTTGTGCTGTTCCTATGTTATTCCTTCTAGAAATGTATCACTGAATCCATCAGCTGGGCGTTACCAATTGGGGGCGTGTCCTTGCACAGTGTTGCATTGTCCAATCAGTGTGTGCAATGTCAGACTGTACAGAGACAGGCTGCCAGTTGGTAACGCCCAGATGACCAATTCAGTAAAACATTTCTAGAGGGATTACCAGAGAAAAAGACACCGTTATAAGAGAGGATGTTCCAGAATTGTTACATCGTGGGGAACATACGCATGTACTGAAATAGACGTGTCTAGAATTACCACAGTTTTCTTTTTAAGACACTGATACGGGGAAGTGGGCAACTTTTTCTTCAAGTTGAATGTGCAGAGATTGATCTGTATGTTTTGTGCTCCCACTAGAGGTGCACAAGTGAACCCCAATTTGTCCACAGTGATTTTTTTAAGAGCTCTCGGCCCAAACTTGGTTCTAAGAACTTTTATTGATGTGAGTTTTGTGAGGACACAAGTTTCCTGACAATGGTGTGTAATGCTGTAAGGCTATGTTCACACGACTTAAAATGGGACATATCTCGCCCCATATTTCGCGCAGTACGGCACGAAATACGGGGCGAGATATGTCCCATTCATTACAGTCATCCACAGTTCTCATAGACAACTATGGATTACGCCTCGTCTCCCTGTTCGGACAGTACGGCGAGCGGGGAGAGAAGTGACATGTCGATTATACGCGCCGAGAATAATGAATGTCTATGGGTTCAAGGCGGGGGAAAATCCCCAAAACGCCCAATCACACAACACGGACGTAAAATATGCCGGTGGCGAAAATTTAGGTTCCACGCAAGGTTCAACGAGCGTGTTGAACCATTTAGCCAATTAACAGTCACCACTCGCAGTATCGTTATGTTTCTTACAATGGCACCCTCTTTGCATGCTGCCAGAAATATCTTTAATACACGCACCGGCCCCCTGGTAATCGCCCCTAAAGGGGATCTTCTAAGTGTATCTTAAAACCCGAGACGCGTTTCTACAAGAAGGGTCAGGGGTTCAATGTAAAAATGTTTAGCATTATACTGACTTTTGTGTGGATAAAACTAACCATTGATTTGGCACAAGTTTACTGGTGAAAACACGGTTTCACTGGCAAAACTTGGTTTCAGCAAGGTTTAGAGTAAATCGTGTTTGGGAATGGATTTCGTGACACATTAACCAATATTGGCCCATCTAACCTTATCCTTTTATGCCCAGGACGGATGAAACCACGTCCGCATGTAGTGGCCAATGTTTGCACGAGTTTGCCGATAATATTGCAGTCTTGCCAATAAACTCCTGCGACTGTTGGTCACCACATGTGGGCATGGTGTCGTATGCATGTGGCGGCTGCAGCATTGGATCCAGTCCTTTAGGCCTTCGAGGTCTATTGGGCATGTTTACTAGCTGCCGCTACCACATGCATACGACATCTATGGCACTTGCACATATATATGGGCAAGTGTCACTTGCCCATTGTGGAGTACAGCACAATGGGAAAGTGCCACCTTGTGGAACACACAGTGCTGTGGTTCATATGGCCAAGAACACAAGGCCATATGGACCACAGCACTGATAGCATATGGCCACATGTGGCCATATCAGTGCCCATTGTGGAGTACAGCACAGCTGCTGAAATAATCCTGCACTGGTGCTGAGGCGAGGGTGAATAAGGTCTTAAGCATTAAAGCTGCAGCATGGTGCCCAGTACTAGTTACACACATTTGGTGCTTTGTTATATTAACAGTACAGTTTAGCAGCTCCTGTCAGCACAGAAAACTGAACCACAAGTTTTGCAGTGAGAGGTGAGTGTCCAGTTTCACTTTCAGTTGCTTGCCTTTTGGACGTGGAAGCTTTAATCGCTGTCCTGTGCAATTCGAGCACTATTGCAGTGTCTGCTCCCCATGACTATGAAGCTGTAAGCTTGTCATTGGCCACTTCATTCCAGTCTTTGAGTGGGTATTTCTTATTACTTTATTTTTCCCCCTTCAGCACTAAGCCCCCTTTACTACAAGTCCTGGCACAAAAGTGGCATTATCAAGGCTTCAAAATCCGTGCTGGGTGCGGATTTCGGGCCAGTGTCTTCCATGCTTCCCACCAGGATGTTGCTGTGTGTGATCGGCAGGACTAAAAGGGTTACCTCACTTATAGTTTTAGACATTTTGTATGGCTTCTAGCTGCTGGATGTAGCTCCCTTTTTAAGTCCTGCAAATGGAGTGTGAATGGAGAATGTAAAGAGCTCAGAGAGGGATAAAAGCCACCTTCCCCCTGTCCCACCATGTGCTGACTTACTGTTGGGGGTGGGTTACAGTGCGTGTGTTTCCTGAATGTACACTATAATAAAATGATTGTCATTTTTGTCAGTTTTTACCTTGCATGTATTTGGAGTATTTATTTCACCTATTAAAAAGTTTCTGAAACTTTGAATGAATCATTCAGTCTTCAAGTACAAATGTTGGCTACAAACAGCTGTTGTGTTGTAACAGTTGCATCCCCCAGTAGTGCATTACTTAGCCTTGGAAGCTGTAGCTCAATAAAGTTGGAAGACTTTGCTACAAAAAAGTAGGTTTGTTGCCGCAGCCTTAGGTTATTACAGATATGGGGCCATAAAGTACCAAACTAATGGGATTGCAAAACTACTGCTCTTAAAGGGAACCTGTCACATAGATTATGCCCCCCTTGCTGAGGACAGAACAATGTAGTCAGACCTGCTGTTTCCAGTGCTGTCCCTTATTCTGTAAGATGCTGTAGTTTTCGTGTATTTAATGCTCAAATCTGCAGTTTTTCACCAGAAGTCATTCGAAGACCCTTCAGAAGTCATTTTTTTTTTTAAAACCCCCCCCACCTGAGGTCCCCCGCCCCCCTCAACGACAAACCTATTACTTTGAATAGGTAGAAAAAATTGAATAACTGAAGTGGGTGGGGCTAACACCTGCCCGAATAAATTTAAGAGGGAAATGTTTTAAAACACGCATCTTTAAAAATAAAGGGAAAAGCGCTGAAACGCAGGGCTGACATAGCTTGTGCTACCCCCAAAGGGGTCACTCCCATGTGACATTCCCTTTAAAGGGGTTTTACCACGACCCCCCATTTCCTATCCCTGCACCAGCTCTTCACTCTGTGGCTCAGAAAGGGGGGGTGTACTTGTTTTTAATTGCATTACAGTGACCCACAGGGGAATCACCATGCCTTTCCCTCTTAGCAAAGGTTTTTAGTAAAGCATTTAGTAGCTGAGGTAAGGGTTTTTCCTCCAGGGACAAGGGTCCCCGTTAAAAACCCTGCAAACCCAAACCCTGTTTTTTTTTTTTTTTTTTTCTCTCAATGCACAAACCTTATTGAGGTTTCTTCTTTATTTGCATTGTTTGACTAATTACGAAGTACAGAGTGACAGGCAGCTACTGCGTGTTCAAACCCCAGGTGCTGAGAGAAGTGATGTCTGACCAGGACTGAGGACCTCTCAGCCCTGGTCGTATCCCCTGGAGACGAGCTGTAAACAATGGATCACTAAGGGAGAAGCTAAAACAAAAACGGTGCAGAATTTGTACTAATGTATGGTGAAAATGTTTATTTAATTTGCAAGCTTCCCACGTCAATTTTACTTCATGGCAAAGCCCCTTTAAGGCTAGGTTCACATGACCTTTTTTGACTCTTATTTAGTGCGTACAATGCACATTTTACGCACCAAAATACACAAATGCATCAATACTGTCCCATTTGTTTTTCTATGAGAATAATGTGCACTTGGTATGGTTTTGGTTGATGTTACATGACGTAAAGGACAAAAGTGCATGTCCGCTCTTAAAGGGGTTGTCTTGCTCCAGAAAATGATGGCGTAACGCTAGAATATGCTATTATTTTCTGACAGGTGCGGGTCCCAGAGTTGGGACCCATCTCCTAAACGAGCCCCGAAACTGCTCCGTTCTCAACATAAAGGTGGTTGGGACTCTTCCCATAGACTAGACAATTACAGCTGAGCAGTGCCACCAGGTTGTAATCGAACCGCCCGTTCAGGGCTATGCGAGAGTCCAGACCACCGCTCTTCACAATGGAGAGTTTTCAGGGCCCGTTTAGGAGATGGGTCTGGGACCTATTAAACAATGATGGCATATACTAGCATTATGCCATCATTGTCTGAAGCAAGACAACCCCTTTAAGTATGTAACTTTGCTTTGGGAAGTCAATAGGGATTGACTTATTTTGATGCGTACTGTAATTTGACACAATACATCAAATAGTTTCCTGTGCTGAGAAACACATGAAAATATGAATCAAAATCTGTGCCAAGAAATGCACACAATGCACCAAAAGCCACATTGAATGAAAAAAAAAAAAGTACGTAAAAAACTGCATTTCTCCCATGAAATAAGCCTTTATTTCACGTTAAAGTCTTATACCGGCCTAAGACTGCTGATACTTATATCTTTTGTCACAGTAATGGCTGTGTGGGCGAGAGCCACAAAGCAAAAAAAAAAGCCTGTTTACAGCAGGTACATGTTAAGCAGGTTTATGTTCAAGCTTGTTTACCATTAAACATTTTCATGCCCCCCCCCCCCCCCCCGTTAAGCTTCTCAGCTTTGCAGTTACCACGTCAGCACTGTTATGTGTTTACGCGGCTTTTGGATTAAGATAGTTGTAGTAATAATAGAAAAATTGCTTTTAGTTTTGTAGTTTAAGAATATGATTGCAAATAAGTGCACTATTACTAAGCGTTTGACATCGTTATGGCTCATTATTGGTGCTCGTTTCTACAGATAAATGGTTTTCTGACATCATAGAGGAATTATATTTGTAGTAGTGTTACATTAGGTTTTACTTTCACAAGCCTAGTTCCAATGCAGAAATGAAACGGGGATTTCCTGTCTGCTTGGGGCTTTATCAGCCTTGTCAGAGCATATTCAGGATTTCCCCGACGTCCCATCTGCCTGTTGCCATGATGTAATATAGGAGAGACTGCTTTCAGATATTAAAATTGGGCAAATGCTGGCCAACGTGCAGGTTATTTGGCCCAAAGTGGTTATGGGGCGTGACTGATAAAATTCAATGCACTAAGTAGGTATCTCTTTTGGGCTGGGCCTTGCAGCACCTTGTACTACATCGTTGTAGAAACTACAGGAGGGAAAATGATTGATTTATGAAATTTAGTGTAATGTGCCACCATAGACTTAGGCTATGTCTACACTGCATCGGACAAAAAAACAGCCTGAAAGCCGTCGTTTTTTTTACGATGCAGGACCGTGTTTTTTGTAATGGTTTGTACAAAAACCGCGGTCGCTTCTTTTGGGGTGTGGTTTTTTTTTTTTTTTTTTTCTGCCGTCACCCATACAATTGTATTCAGCGTTTCTCACTCGCTCCACCTCCTCCCCCCGGCCTCTCTCTGTTGGTGTCCCCCAGGGGTCAGTCCTGGGTCCTTTACGCTTTTCTATCTACACTCTTGGTCTGGGTCAGCTCATAGCTTCACACGGCTTTCATTACCACCTGTATGCTGACGATACCCAACTCTACATCTCTCTCCCGGATCCCAGACTGTCTGTCTATCCTCCATTTCCTCCATTTTCTCCTCCCGTCTCCTAAAACTAAATGTGGAGAAAACAGAACTCATCATCTTTCCACCGTCCCCCTCCATCCCTCCACCTGATCTCTCTCTCATTGTCAACGGCTCTACATTCTCATCTGTTCTGCAAGTCCGCTGCCTTGGGGTAATCCTCGATTCCCCTCTGTCCTTCAAACCACACATCCAAACCCTCACCTCTGCCTGCCCCTCCACTGAAAAAATATCTTGCATCGTCGTTTCCCCAAAACCCGACCTACAAAAGGTCTCCTAACATTCCCCCCCATGCATTCTGCCTTTAATCTCCCAAAAATTTTTTCCCCTCAACAATCTCCGCTCCTCACAGGACTGTCTTTCTGTTTTCCTCTTATCAGCCCCCACATAACCCTCTCAAGACTTCTCTCGGCTTTTCCCCCCACTCTGGAATGCACTGCCCCAACATCAGACTCTTTCCCTTCCCGCTTCAAAGCAACTTAAAACCAATTTCTTAGGATTGCTATAACCTACAAAAACCTGCGCCTTTTAAACCCCACAAAATGTCTCCCCTCCCTCCGTCTTTTGCCCTCCTTTAGATTGTAAGCCCCCCGGGGGCAGGGTTCTCTCCCCCCTCTGTACCAGTTGTAGTCTTCTGTAATTTATTGTACTTATTTGACATATGTATGTGAACCCCTTGAATGTACAGCGCCATGGAAAAATGGCGCTTTAAAATAAATGTTAAAAAATTTGGGGGAAAAGAGCCAAGAAAACAACCCGGGGCGTTTATAAACATGTTTTATAAGGGCCCCCAAAAGATGAAGGAGAAAAAGGCGAGCTGTGGAGATGATGATTGATTTTTTTATTTGCGTTTTGGAGCCGCATGAAGATTTTATTTTGGCGCTTTTAAAAAACTGAAAGTGCCGAAAGTTCGATCTTAATCCTGTGCAGTGGAGACATACAGGAATGCTTAAATCAGTACAGCACTGGAACATGGAACTCTCGGCCAAAAAATGTATAAAAATGTAGAAAAGGCTTTTGTTAAAAAAAATTTTTGGGAAAGGGACCCACCGGGGTTAGCCCCTTTCAGCCTTCTGGATCTGACTTTTTTTTTTTTTAAAAAAAATTTTTCTTTTTTTAAAATTTTTTTTTTTTTTGGGGGGGGGGCTGGTTTCCCATGTTCCAGTGTTGTAAAATTTAAAGGATTCCTGCATTTCTATGTTTTCTCGCGTGTCCCTGCTGGACGTTTCAGCGTGTTTCCCACATTGGTGAGCTGGCAATTGCCTTTCTTTGTTACTGCAGGGGAGGCAGCCTTACAATAAAGAGGTTATTCACTGTTTTATAAAAAAAAAACTTAGTTTGGGGTTCTGACAGGTTATAAAAAAACAAAACCAAAAAAAACCTTAAGTTGGAACAGGTGCTGACGCTTTTCCCCCTCTCTCCCGGGTGTGTGTGTGTGTGTTTTTTATGTATGTTGTTTATAAATATATTATATATATATATATATATATATATAACATAACACAAAAAAAAGGTGAACGGGCTCTTTTGAGTCCCCCTCCTCGCGTAAAAGGGGTATGTCAACAGGAAACTTGGCCTTGGGGTGCTTTGACACAACATTTTTTGGTGCTTTTTTTTTTCCGCAGAAATGAACAGCTTTAAAATTGCAAAAATATTTCTGTGGAAAAACATAAAAAGAGCTTTTTGACGCTCTGTGAAAGCACCCTTACTGCTGGATCCTGTGGGGTTCATAAGAAGTGCCCGGCCACCTGAACATTTTGCTGTGCATTTGTTTTGCAATTTTTTTCCCCCAAAGTGCGTCTTGCCAAAAAAAAGTGATTTTGGGTTTTCAGGGAAAATGTGGGGGGTTCGATTTTGCACTTGCCAAAACACGATTTGTCTAAAACCAGCAACTTTTTACAAAACGTTTCTCATACACTAAGGATGTAACAACCACCAAACCTAATGGACAAATTTTTTTCCCGGGGTAAATGAAAAAAACTTTTTTCAAGTGTTTTTCAAAGGGTTTTGCTAATATCTTATCGCTGTTTTGTCTTCTTCCAGATGATGCCGCTTGCACTTCCAGTGTCCATACTAATCACCGCTCAAATTAGAGAGGGAAGATACAGGAGGTCACCATTCTGTATACAGTATCGGAACCAGGCTCTGCAGCCACAATTTTTTTTTTCCTAATGGGCCATGCTGGAGAGAAATATTTACTGACTAGAAGGATCTAGGAGCCCATCTCCTCTCCCCCATTATGTCAGTAGTGCAATGGCTGGGTCGTGTGATCTTTTTCGTTTTGAGTGGTGGGAAAACTGGAAACGTTAAGCAAGGCCTTCCCCCTTGTCGTGCCCGTTTGTGTTAGAATAGGGCAGTTGACTGGTAATAGAGGACTGTGTTTTTTTTTTTTTTACCTAGTGCTAACGTGCCTGAAGTTGAATTGCCACAAGGCCCTGTTTATAGGGTCTTAGTCTAAGAACTTTTTTTTTTTCTGGCCTATAAAACCAAAAATTTCCCCCAAAATTTTTGCAGGCCCTAAAAAGTGTTCCTTTTTCATGAGAAAAACACGGTTGGCCAGGCGGGGTTTTTATACCTCCTAAAGTGAACCGGTCACCTGGACTACACAGGCACCTTGTAATAGGTGCAGGTTTCATTGTTGTCAGTAGTGAGTGTTTAAGGCTATGTTCACACAGTTTATTTTGGGGGGGGCGTTTTTCCCATGTCGTTACGGTTTAATTCAAGTTTCATGAGAACTATGGATTAAGTCTCTCTCCGATCGGCAATACGCCGGGGGGGGGGGAGAATGACATTCAATTACTAGCGGGGTATAGGCCGGGGTAGTATTTGAATGTCTAAAGGGGGGCCGGGGGGAGCTGCCAGCCCCCCGCCCACGTACACACGGCGTAAATTGCGGGGGGGGGGAAATACGTCCTGCAATTTTAAGCGTTGTGAACATAGCCTTTTAGGTGAAATGCCCCTGAAAAAAAACCCTGAAGGAGGGAGTCCAAAGTCCACTTCACCCCCAAAGCTCGTGAACTGACTGGTCTCTCCACTGTTTGCCATATAAAGAGGCCTGTCAGTTGGGGTATGTTTATACGTCATGGTTTTACATTTGGATTTTGCCGGGTTGAAAAAATGTTCGATGTAAACCCTCCCCCTGATTCATGAAATCGAGTGTGTTAAAGGCTTGGATTTTTGGGGGTAGATTTCAAAGCGATGGTTTCGCAAAAAACTTAAAATATGCTTTAATCTTCTGTATTTCACTCCGAAATGGCAGCTTAAACAATTCAATGGAATGGCTGAAAACCGTAAAAAAAAAAGGGCAAAAAAGGTAAGAGTGGTCAGATTCTAATTCAGAATTCTACCCGTACTTGTCCTTTGCTGCGTGGATGCAGCCTTAAAGAGAACCTGTCCCATAGGTTTTTTTTAATTTTTGAAAGTGCAGGGAAGAATTACAACCCTTTTACATTAGTTTTTCTCTGTGCCCCTGTTTAGAAGATTTCACCTCACTTTCTGTCTCTCATGTACTGCTGTGGCATGCTGGCACTTGTAGTTCCACAGCCACTAGGAGCAGTGGAAAATGGAACTACAAGTGCTAGTATGCTCCACCACACATTTACTAATTGTATTGGTGCTGATACAGTACTGTATTTTATATTAGAGGCAGCAGGGGAGGGGTGGTATGGACCAGGAACAGTAAGAACAGACCTGCTGTGCAAGCAAGACCAGAGTGGCATAAGGTAGAGCTGTTGTACCAACATGAAGACTGAGGTTCCAAGTGCAAGGCGGGTGGATGGGAGGGAGGAAGACTTGTGACATTCCAATGTTACTATGGGACGTGACTCAGTGTGTGACATCAGCAAGCTGAGCTGTACCCCGTAAGTTGCCATTTGTAACTAGGAGACAGATGTAAGTCGAAATGTTGTAAGTCGGGTCTGCCTTTATTTGCCAAATATTAAATACTGGACCGAGGTTATAAAAACAGTCTATGGGTACGTTTACATGGATTATTTTGACACGTTTCCTTGCCCAAAACAGCGTAAAAAGCCCACAACATGCCCCCAATTAATTTTAATTGATTCATACATAAAACAGCATTGTACTTCACCCACGACAAGGTTTTTATGCACTGAAAAGGAAGTGTCATGTCAATTCTTCAAAATACAGCCACAAGGCCATACTTATAGTGCAATGGCTGGACAATAGACTAAACCAAGTAGAAGGCAACACAAGCCCCTTTCCTACTTGGGAGAGATGAAACAGGTGCAGATAACTAATGAGCAGCAGCTCATATACCCATCCACTAGGGGAGCAACTGAATGATAAAAAACTGCACATTGGATAAATACCAGTTCACACCAGTATTTCAGAAAAGCCCAATTTTTATACAAGAGGAGACTGCACAAATGCAAAAATACCGATAAAACAACCACTCACACACCTACTATGCCTGAGGGTGGCATGGTTGCTAGTATTATAATTGCATAAATGGCACCCTTTGTATTGCCTTATCTATATGCAGTTACCTGTAGTACACCCTGATGGCTTACAACCTATGGTTCCTCTACTATTAGATTGTGCAGACTGCCCAGAACATATTCAGGTGTCCAACATAAAATACTGACAAAAATTCATACTGGAAAAATATAAAATATGAGGTATTAAGTTGGGACAGTGGCCACCATATTGGCAAGTTCGCAACCCGCGTCAAGAGTCCCTACACTAACAATTGACAGAAAATTCCCAGAAAAAGAGACATTTATTCACTCACAATACATGAAAAAAACTTTGAGATTCTTAGTTCACATGTTTTGATCAAAAAAATGTTTAAGCCACCCCCGGGCTATTTAACGGGATCTCAAGGCGGGGTGGTTCCTAATTTTATTTTTACCTCTCAGAGTCCAATTAGGGCTTCTCACTTGGGTCACAGACCTCCATAATCCAGAGAGAAAAAAAAAGCACCACCCCTTTTAAGCATACTGCATGATCTAGCAACCTGTGGAGGTGGGCGGGGTGCAAGAAACCAAAATGGAGGATCCATTCCTCCCTATATGAATTAAAGCAATATATCCCAAAGCAACGATAGTTTGCAAAATGCAACGTATAGTTCTGCACAAAAAATTTCTGAAAACACAGTGTGACCGGGTTGCCACTGGCATGGTTGTATAAAAAATAAGTAGGGGGGGCCCACACATGCTTGATCCGTTAATGTGGTGAAAGGTCAAATAGGGGGAATATAATTCCACACAACAACAACTGTTTAAGGATGATTGACCGCACACAAAAAAATAATGCAAAGAAGTTTACTTTTTTTTACATTTCAATCCAGGCTCCAGATTATTTGCAAAATAGAAGTGACTCAAAACGTGACGTTTCGGTCCAGATAGACCTTTTTCAAAAAGTCACGATGTGTAGAGAGATATGGAAATGAAAAATAGGCCATAGCCCTATAGGATAGGAGCCTCCTATAGGGCTACGGCCTATTTTTCATTTCCATATCTCTCTACACATCGTGACTTTTTGAAAAAGGTCTATCTGGACCGAAACGTCACGTTTTGAGTCACTTCTATTTTGCAAATAATCTGGAGCCTGTGGATTGAAATGTAATATGTAACTTCTTTGCATTACTTTTGTGTTGCGGTTCAATCCCTCTTACTGGCATGGTTGTTGGGCATTATATTATCTATTCTATCTATCTATCTATATATATATATATATAATATACATACACATAGACACACATTCCAATAACAGTGGCACACCATCAGCTAAAAGCGCTATCAAAAAAAGACATGGAAAACCTCTAAAGAAGCATTTTTGCAGTTACAATACATGAAAAAAACTTTGAGATTTTAGTTCACGTTTTGACAAAAAATTTTAAGCCACCCCCGGCTATCAAGGGATCTTTTTTTCACAAAACCACAAAGCCTGCTTACAGCTCAATGGCCCCGGCAAAAAAATAAACCCAGTAACGACAAATAAAACCAATGATTTTTGGGGAAATAAACAAAGTGCAGTTGATGCGGTTTTTGCCGCAACTATTAGTTTGTATGGGTGTTTCAGACAGAAAACCGTGTTGGAAAACATAGTCCAAAACCTGATCCAAACCTGGTCTAAAAAGTGCTGCATTGAGGCGCTTTCTAGACAAGGTTTTGACACCGATTTGGACTCTGAAAATTTAGTGTAAATCAGCCGTTTTGAACTACCCCAATGCCTCGTTACAGGCTTATTTGGGCGCGATTTTTAGCCGTACCCGCGCGGTATTTGCGCTTGCGTTGGCTGAAATCGTTTTCAGTATTACGGTAACCCACGTTTTCAAGAGAAAATATGGATTCCCTTTTCTCCCCGCTCAGCGAATCCGCGGGGGGAGTTTGGCTGCCACATTTTTTAGGCGTGACCGCCCGGTGAAAAATGATGTCTTTGGGGGCCGGGAGCTGCCCCTCCCACGCTGCACGGCTGCCGGCTTAATTGCGGGTGAAATCCGTCCCCACAATTACGTCGGCAATAAGCTGTGTGAACCTTGCCTAACAGTAAGGCAGTCTCTCTTACCCATAGCAACCAATCGGTTGGCTTTAATTTTTTTTTTGTCTGGAGAAATCGGAGCTTGTTGGTTGCTGTGGGCAACAGCGACCATCTTACTGTTAGTTTTGATAAATGGGGTCCATTATGTTAATATTTACATTCTCACCTATGCCAATACAATTTTCTTAACACTTTTACCAGAGTCTGCACTCGTACAGATGATCATTGTAATTTCTGTAACTATTGGAAGCATTAGTGTGTTGTGGGGTGGGCATATGTTGTGATATGTGTAGGATACGGGAAAAGTTCACTTGGTAAAACAGTCCCTTAGACTTTCAGCTTTAGTTTTTGTATAACCCTTAAAATTTAACGGGTTTTCATTTTTTAAAAGCAAATTCGAGCCGTTACGGTGTCGGGCTGAGTGCTATAAAGAGGTCTGGATGTTCAGCTTAAGGTTTTATGTGACCTTTTTAAATACAAAAAGTGGGGAACCCCCAAATTTTTATAGCTTTTTCCTTTATCTAAATGGACACCTGTAGAAAGAAAACCCCTTTTGTCCCGCACCCTCAAATACTATATCTGCTAGCCAGAATGTGTAGAAAACCCTTTCCAGGTCAGACATCTATGCAGATAAAGAAACTCTTGGACTTTTCTAGCAGCTTAAATTTTATTTCCAGATACTTGAACATTCTCAGCATTCCTTTTTTACTTAGAAAGAAAACCCCATTGTAACCAAGAACTACATAATGCCCCATTAACCTTTGCATATACATTTAGGTTTGTTAGATGATGTTCAGTATGAAATTGTATAGTGTACCATATTGTGGTCAGTACAGATCCATTCAGTTGCTATGTTACTAGAAATAGAGAGATTCTATAGGGAATATTCTGAATAAAACAGCATCTGATGGAATGTGCTATGTATGGAAAAATGCATAGTGCATGCGAGAAAAACATCTGCTCACAATATTCGAGGTTTGATCACCTCTTTCAGAGAACGTCTGTTCTATGTTTTGCACCTTTCCCAAATTGACAGAAGACAGAGCCAGCACACTGATGGGAGTCCCAGCGCCCTGTGCATATCAATTGTATGGTTCTGTACAATTTGTACAGAACTGTATTAGGGCGGTGACTTTGACCTATGGATGTTTCCTTACCTACATGTATTGGCGTAAGTTTGTACAAAGGTATTTGTGTCCTGAGTGTGTCACCATATTAAAAAATAATAACTTGTGACTTGCCCTCTTTGGTGTAGATTCCTTTGTAATCAATAGATACTGAAACAGGATGTGTATACCAAGCTGTGTAAAATTCTCTATTTGGATATTGATTTTTCTCTTCCTGTTTGCTGCCAAGGATGTCTATTAGAAGAGATAGCGAAGTCCCAACAAGTTTTGAGGAGAGATACCAAGAAGAAAAAAGAAACTTTTTATTACTTGTTTGATTTTGTCAGGGGTATAAACTTGACAAATTCTCCCATGTATAGTATCAAGTTTATCCATATCGCGATTTTTTTTTTTTTTTTTTTTACAGTTTGGACATGTCCAGTTCCTGAAGAGAGGTTGACCATAAGCAGTTAGGCTAGGTTCACATCTGAACCAGGCCTAAGCTAACAATACTTAGCAGCTAAAAGAAAAATATGAACAAGCGCCATATCAGGAGTCTGAGACGGTTAATTCTGAAGTAATGATTGCATTAGATCAAAAGAATTGCTGGATTGAGAGTTTGGATCGTAGCAATCCATCTGTCCAAAATAATAGAATATGACCAGATGCTAATGTGAAAGTCGGTAGAGGGAACTTTACACTTATGACACACTGCTAGATGATTATGGCATGGTGGGTAAGGAGTAGTGTTGATCAATCTGATCGAGAAAATTTAAAATAAAGTCAATTTTACAGTTTTGTTGATCCGTTTTTTTTCGGTAAAATCAGGTTAAAAATCGCAATCAACGCGTTGTGCCATTTTTACTTTATGCTGCTTCCTGTACTTTTGCAGGCCATCCAATCAGTGCAGCGCACAGAGGGGGGTCAAAACATCACCACTGAGGGTGTAGGGATCTCATTGGCTGCTAAAATCACATGACCCGATTATATGTATACCACTGTATTTCCTGTTGAACGTCATTTTGACTTTACTCTCTGTACTGAACACACTGCTGCCTGTGTGTGCTTGTTTGCCAGCAGGCAGGCACACCATTTTCTAGCGATTTTACGCAGGAAAAGGTGCCAGTTAGATTAGTTAGGGTTGGGGTACAGCAAGGTTAGGGAATCCTAGACAGTAGTAGTTAGGGATTTTTATATTGCTGACTGCATCTTTCCCATCTTTATTTTGATTGCCCAAAAGTTTATTGATCCTGTTTTGGGGGGACAGCTAGTGCACAGGACACTGTTGGGAAATCTGCTCTAAAAAGAAATTTCTTTCATATACTGGTTTCTTGCTGTAAATCTGATTCCATGCCTAAAAGTTCTTTGCTCCAGTTTTGGGGGAACAGCCAGTGTTCAAGACACGATTAGGAAATCTGCTCTAAAAAAGAAATTGCTTTGATAACTGGTTCTTGCTGTAAAACTTGATTACTGAGCACAAAAGTTCCTTTCTCATTTTGGGGGTTAGAGTTGTTACAAAAGAGACTTCGCCAAATTTTCCCTTTTTTTAATATTTTTTTTTTTTAAACTGGAGAGAACTAGAGGAGGTAAGCAAGCAAGGAGGGGTGTAGGACATGGAGCTAGAGGTACGAGACAAGGCACTCCTTACAGTGTTCCGGACAGCACATAAGCGAGGACATCTTCAGTCGCAGGACCATTAGGCCTGTCCTCGCTTGGTCAGTTCCCTGTGTGTCTCATTTCTGAAGAGCGGCACCAAGCTATTCTTCAGTGGTTAACACACCTTGCATCCAGTGGTTTTTAGTTCAACTGTATTTTTATTGGTTTTAACAAGATAAGGATTACATCTGAGTAATACAACTTTGGTCATCAACAACCATGTAAATGTTTCAAGTAAGGATGAATAAACAATATTTTACAACATATTGCCTCAGCATTTTGTTTTAACAGAACTAATATTCCTGATTGTCCATAAGGCATTTTAGCATGTTTCCAATAACAATAAGAATAATTATTTTTCTATAAAACCATAGTGTAAAAAGAAGAACCAAGGTATATCCTTTAGACATCAACTAGACAATGGACAAGACACATAAGGTTGTGGGGAGGGAACCAACATTGTCTCATTCGGATTCTGCATCAAGTGTTTTTTAACTCCTCTTTCTCTCAGTCACGGCCACAAACGTCATCATCATCAGTCCAAACTGAAGCAAAGATGGGCAAAATGTCACCCAATAAACAGACTGCACTAAATAATCTATATTCAGAAGAGCTCTTTGACACAATGCGATTGGGTCAGAAGGCATTTCAAAAGATCCAGAGGCCAAAGAGGATGATTTTGTCTGTTCTGATGCCTTCAGAGGAGGAAAAGGAAGCTGGTCTGTCGGCAGAAACCCCGAGTGGTCAGCTCATCAGCTAGGAATCTCTCTTGGTCCCCTCAGTTAGGCAGGTATACTGTATATATGGTCCCCTCAGGCAGATATATATTTTATATGGGCCCCTCGGGGAGGTATATATGGGCCCCTCAGGCAGGTATATATATGGGCCTCTCAGGCAGGCCTATATATTTTATATGGGCCCCTCAGGCAGGTGTATTTAAAATTATTACATTTATGTTCCCATTTACCAAATAGTTTAGAAGAGGGTGAATCTCTCATGAGAACGTAGACCCTTATACAGTGATGAAAGGGAATGAGGGTAAGTTGGATGGATCTGTTTCATGCATGTATAAAAGGATTCAAACATACAAATCCATTTCCCTCCATTTTTCATTGACCTCCATGTAGAAAAAAAATTAAGGGTGGTTCCGGTCAGACTTCCAATTTTTTCATGGAAACAAGAGCTCAGCATATTATGCTATTTTGTTCTGTCAAAAAAACTGACCGCTGAAGGAATGGAGCCGAATTAAAACCCCATAGAAATCAATCGGTGACTGTTTTTGTTCCGGTTTTCGATTCCAAAATGCAGTAGAACAATGGAAAGCCAAATACAGATGTGAATCGGGCCTGAACCGCTTTTTCGCTGCAAAACCACATGGGCGTTTGACAATTAAACTGTTCTCCGCTATTAAAGTCAAGTTGAAAACTGCATTCACGTGCATGTCGATGCAGTTTTCCATCATATGTTGTCCATAGTACGACAACCTTGATGTAGTCTATAACCTTGGACTTAACCATGTTTTCATACAGAGTGTGGATTTTTTATTTATTTTTAGTTAATAACTGCCTGAACTGAGAAGATGTTTTAGATGCAGGAGTGGGACAAAGTATTCTGGTACCCTAGGCAAATAAGGCATATAGCATCCGCTCAATGGAAAAAATTAAGCCCTCTCTATGCCTCCATGCGCCCCCTTTTCTGCCTGGAATGAAGTGGCGTTCTAGGCAGCTGCCTACCTTTGCCTACCAGACATCCTGGCTCTGTCTGGATGACCTTAGGATAGAAATTGGTTCCATGTGAATTTATATGGCTGCCCCAGAAATTAAAGAGTTTATACAAGAGCAAAGTGCAGTTACTGCTCCTTAGGATTAAGGAGCTTTGTTAAAGGGGTTGTACCATCATTAAAATTGCACATTATTTAGTTAACTTAAATGATTTGTGTGTCATGGAAAAATAACCTGTACGTCCTATTTTGTCCTTGCACCTATGTTCCACTCCTCCTTTTATCAGCATTTCTGGTTAGTGGGAGGGACTTCATGTTGATCACATGACTATTTCTGGACTGACCAGCACTCCATTTCACACCCCCACCTTACTTCTAAGGCATGCTTCCATTAGTAGCTGTGTGGAAGCTCTCGGTAGTACGAACTGGGCATGCTTGAACAGATAAGAGAAAAAGCCACCGATGGTCGTAACTACTAGCAACAAAGGAAATAAATTACATCAGCCAGGCTATGTAGGTAGGATTGTTGTATGAATGCTGTTCATTTTTGATAAATACATATATTTGCAAAGTTTGCTATCATATTTGTAATATCTATTGAATGGGATAATTATTTTATGGTACAACCCCTTTAAGTCTTTAGTCTTGTCTAGTTACATTCTTTACGGAACTCATGATCACAGCTTATACGGCAGCAGGAGAAAGCCATATGCCTTTGTGCAGTGCTTCATGGACTGCATGAACTAAGATTTACCGGCTCAGTTGGTTTTATAGAGGAAAGAAGCTTTGTACATCCAGATTCTGATGGAGCATGCCATAGAGCACAGGTGTCAAACTGCGGCCCTCCAGCTGTTGGGAAACTACAACTCCCATCATGCATTTGTATAATCTATAACAGTGGGCATGATGGGAGTTGTAGTTTCCCAACAGCTGGAGGGCCGCAGTTTGACACCCCTGCCATAGAGGAACTGTAGAGGTCCAGTGCATGTCCACATAAAGCGGATAATGGCTCTGTACTTGATCCCTGACTCTGTGATCCCAGTGCCTGTACTTTACATTACTCACATGATGTATTGTATTCTTTAACAATGTGGAATGCATCATATTTCCTTGATTTAATAAAGTTTACTCACATGATAAAGAAGAGAAGGCCGGCTACTGTCTTCTGGAGTCGTATTTTCAGTTTTTTTTTTTTTACTGTTTTTACTCTACTGTAGAAAAGTAGGTGCTGCACAGTGAGGTTTTGGTACTACATACAACCTACAGCCAAATTGGGTTTTCGCAGTGTCTATACACACCGCTGCTTTCATAAAGTAAGGCCTCATTCACACGGCTTATTTCGCCGCGGATTTACCGACGGATTGACGATTGTCAATCTGTCAGTAAATCAGTCAGAAATAAGTAACAGCCCATTTTCTATTGATTTCAATAGAAAATACGGCTCGTCGTTCACACGACGCGTATTTCCGTGCCGGATTGCCGCCGCGGATTGACGACGGCAATCCGGACGGAAAAACAATGTGCATGTCCAGTCTTGACGGACGGATTCACCACCTACAATGATTGGAGATGGTGAATCCGTCGGGAAATCAGTTACAAATACGTGCCACACTTAGTGGCACTTATTTGCAACTGATTTTCAACTGATTTCAGAACGTATTTACGATCGGCAATCCAATGTAAATACGTTCTGAAATAAGCCGTGTGAACATAGCCTAAGAGGAAAGTCTCAAGTACAGGGGAAGAAAATCAAAATGAGGAATATTAAGAACAACCCTATATCTGTTTCTGGTTACAATTTCTTCCCTAAAGATGAGTGGGAAGCACAAAGAAAAAAACATAGAATATCTGATTGGTGGGGTTTTTAATTGTTACATCCTACATGTGTGAAAAATTTAGCTACAATATGATTTTTTCTTTAACTTATTGTGCTGATTGTAAACAATCCTTTTCGCACCTATTTCACGGGTGCAAGGCTTGGACATAAAGGCTGTTGTAATACATCTGCACACATGATCCCTAAGGCTATGTTCACACGGCTTAATTGCGGGACGTAATTACGCCCCGCAATTACGCCGTGTGGACGGGGGTGGGGCGGGGGGGCGGGGGGCCGGCACTTCGCCGGCCCATAGACAATCACTGCTAGCGGCGCGTATACGCTGCTAGAAAGTGACATGTCAATTATTTCCCCGCCCGGCGGCTTCGCCGGGCGGGGAGAGGAGACGTAATCCATACTTCTCTATGAGAACTGTGAATTACCGTAATGAATGGGCCGTTTTTGGCCCGTAATTGGCGCACTTCGGCGCGTAATTACGGACCGAAATACGGCCCATTTTAAGCCGTGTGAGCATGGCCTAAGAATGTACACTGGAGCCATAGAGAGTATGGACCATACATGCAGTGTCTTTATTATTGGCCTCAGACCTTAGATTTGGTACCAGCCCCTGTACAAACTTTAAGCCCGGGTTCACACGGCTTATTCAAGCGGGAAATTTAAACGAGCCGGATTGCGCTTGCAATTCCGGCTTGAATAAGGTGCGGGGCGGGGGCGCGGGCCCGCCGCCCCATAGCCCTTGCATTATCCACGGCGCGTATTGCGCCTGGATAATGTGCATGTAGTTTTCTCCCCGCCCGGCGGCTTCGCCGAGCGGGGGGGGAGCGACGGGAATCCACTGTTCTCTATGAGAACGTTTGGAAATTTCCGTAATTACTGCGATGGATTGGAGCCGTACTGCAGCGCAAATCCGGCACGCAGTACGGTGCCAATCCGTGGCCAAATAAGCCGTGTGAACGGCCCCTAAGGGCGCGTTTACACGGCACAGGACAAATACCGGCCGGTTTGCCGGACGGTATTTGTCCTGTTTTGCGCCAGTCCCCACGCCGCGGGAGGGGGGGGGGGGACGGCTTTTCTCCGTGATGAGCGGAGAAAAGCCCTCCCCCCTCCTATTAAGAAGCACATCTTCCGTCCGGGCGGAAAACCCGTGCAGTGGGGACTGCGGCACGGGTTTCCCATAGAGCACAATTGTGCTCATTTTCGGCCGGTTTTTCAGGTGGTCTGAAAAACCGCAAACCGCCTAAAAAACCGTCCGAAAACCCGTGCCGTGGGGGCATGCCCTATCTCTGTGCTTTAAAGAGTGCACATTCACCTTTTGGTAAGCTACTTATTAATATGAATTTTGTAATTCTTATCAGTTTTACTTCCTTTGCAAACAATAAGCGACTAATAAAAGCTTTACATATGCTGCACGCTTATTGGGTTGTGGGGAATTTCATATTCATTGCTGTCTTCCTGTATATCTATAAGCTGTCATGAACTCTGCAAAAACTCTATGCATACTCTTGGTTTCCATGTAAACCTTAGAAACCAATAAACATAATGTGGGGTGTATTGCACTTTTTCATTAACTTTTTGTGGAAGTAAGTAAAGGAAGTATCAGAAAAAGGACACTTTACTGGTTTCCCCTTTTCCAAAAAACCCTCAAAATGTGTAAATCAATTTAAATAGTATAGATACATTATTGATATGTAAGTTGTATAGTTTTAGGTTAGTCAGGATGGGCAAGTAATAAGTTTGGTGCTGTTTTAATGGATATTGCATTTTTGAGAGCAGGATATGGTAAAGGGAGAGAAGCTGAGCTCTGTGATATTTGGGGGTATATGATAGAGGAGAGGAGGGGAGCTCTGTGATATATAGGATTATATGATAGAGGAGAGAAGCTGAGCTCTGTGATATATAGGGTTATATGATAGAAGAGAGAAGCTGATCTCTGTAATATATATGGTTATATGGTAGAGAAGAGGAGCTGAGCTATGTGCTATATAGGGTTATACGATAGAGGGAGAGAAGCTGAGCTCTGTGATATATAGGGTTATATGATAGAGGGAGAGAAGCTAAGCTCTGTTTGGATATATAAAAAAGGTTGTTAGTATGAACAGAGGAGAGAAGCCGAGCTCTCTGATACATATGGTTATATAATACAGAAGAGGAGCTGAGCTCTGTGATATATAAGGTTATATGATAGAGGAGAGGAGCTGAGCTCTGTCATTTATAGGGTTATACGATAGAGGGAGAGAAGCTGAGCTCTGTGATATATAGGGTTATATAATAGAGGGAGAGAAGCTGAGCTCTCTGATATGTGGGGTTAAATAAAAAAATAAGTAAAAAGCAGATAACATACTGATTAGACTCTTTAAGAGACAGTAAAAGTCCTGTGTACTCTGCCCACAAACTGTGATTTAGCATTTTCCCTCTGTTAGTGTGTACATAGCAAACTTTCAATCACTGTATGTGGATGTGGTAAGCAGTCCTTTTACTTTAACATTTACTCTGCTTTCTGCTCAGAAATCCTGCTTCAAATCATATAAAACAATGGATCATGGAATGCGACTTCTCTCCCTCTATCGTATCCTGCTCTCAGATGGGGTAGCAAAATCACCTGAAGGGTTTTCTTTAAATTCTTTTAGCTGTCCTAGTAGATTGGGCTTTATTTTTGTACAATTTGTATTTTTTTTTATTGAGTTGCTAGGCACAAAGTGTGTGGGAATGACCAAATTGTTTAATTTGGCTTTAACATAATTCTGACCATGCATTTTTTTTTTTGTATTCAGGGTAGGAGAAATGCAACTTATACTTTTTTTTTTACAGAATGCATCTCCTAAAATGTACTTAGGAACACATTTCTTTTATTCATTTATATAGCACCATTATACGCCACAGCGTTGTATAGAGGTTTTCATTATTTACATTGGTTCCTGTTTCCATTGGGGCTCACCATCTAAATTCCATATTAACCCTATCAGTATGATAGTGGGGAAAACCACGCAAATACAGGAAGAACATACAAACTCTTTGCAGGTGTTGTCCTTGGTGGGATTAGAACCCAGGACCACAGCACTGCAAAGCAACAGAGCTAACCACTGAGCCACCATGCTTATAGCTTTAAAGGGGTCTCCGGATTATCTTTTTATGTGTTACAGAGTTCAAAACTTAATTATATTGAACTTTGTAATTGATATTAATTAAAAATTATTTACCTATTCTGTTTTGCAAAACCCGACAGAGAGCCCTTTACTCCCCTGCTTCCTACAAACCACTGGATGATGTCCATTGATCACATGGCCTGAAGGCTGTTTTGTTATCACATCAGTGGGTGTGCTTTGAAGCCAGGCTCAGCTCAGAAACACTCCCCTGTAGTGGGTGTGACCTGAGCAAAGAAAGATCTGGCTGCTTCCAGTGACTCCTCAGTCACTATGTAAACAGAGGTGCTGACAGGAATGTAATTTTTTCAAATACAGAGCTGAAGGGGGAGGGTGTTCTACACTAATGTGGACAGATAAAGTGATAACTATGTGTACATAATGACTCATCACTGTTAGCTTCTATGCTCTAGCTGCCTTCATTATTGTGCACTGTATTTATATCTTCTGATATAAGAAGATGTCTTTTTGATAAATTTGCTGAATAGACCATTTCACCTGGTCAGAAGACTTGCATTGTTTGATTGGCTGAATGTGCATTAGGACCTCTGAGATAATCTGGCAGCAATCATAAAAAAGTCTGCCTTAAGCTCTTTATATAGTAGTGGTGCTAGGGTAAAGCATCATGAGACGGTGCCCTGACATCACTTAGTACAGGGATGAAGCCATATCCCCTACAGCTGGCACACAGCTTTCCCATAATCAAAAACTGATTGCAGTGGGAGATGTAACATTGCCCACCTTTCTTGGATGCTAGATATGCTATCCAGTGTATAGGAAAGTTGGGTGGTGCCTTATTCCCCACGGTAATCAGAGTTACAGTGATAGGATTACTGCTGTGGGGGATGTACAACACACATATATATAATATATATATATATATATATATATATATATATATATATATATATATATATATATATATATATATATATATAATCATCATGGCAAGGTTTAGGGGTATATGGAAAGGGGCATTAAAGTTATAGGTGGACTGTTTGGACTGTTTCAATATTGATTCAGTGGACCAAGAAGAAATATAAATTGCAGCTGCCGAATGCAGCTAAATCCTGGGTGACAATAGGGTGTACACACCCTACCAATCCGAGAAGGCAGTTTAGTGAGCGCTATCCTAAGGTCAATCATGCAGGTGTATTATAGCTCTACACAAGGTCCAGGATGAATGGAAACCTAATGCTGCACCCATAAGATTATATGGAGTATATTGTACCTTTGTTTTGCATCCAATTTCATACAGATGTATATGAAATACATGAGTAAATTATGCCATGTTCCTTTGCATGATTACAATTCCCTCTGGAAGCATACCTCTATAATACGGTGCCATACAAATAAACTGTATGGTATAGGGATTCTGTGAGCACCAACTCTTTATTAGCACAGATTGTGTTATTTTTCTAATACTTTATTATCTGTTTATTTCCTCTGCATGTTGGTTATGCATTCCAGCTTTTTCTTTGGTGGTTAAGTTAATTCACTGTATTTTCATGATTTATTCTGTCTATGACCTCTTCATCCTCTGCCCTTCCTGTCATTTTAGGTAATGCCAAGGGAAAATTGTGAACTGAAAACAGGAAACCAATAGCTGTGGCTATCAGAAGACATTTCCTACAAAGTATGAGCGTCTGAGTAATATTTTCAAGTAAGGCTTCACCCATTTCCTGTCAGTATAGGAAATGTTGCCCATCCCTGCACCTTAAACTTGTTTCATCTTTGCCCTCAAATGAGACAGACTGCCCTGCATTAAACAGCTGTCTGGTATTTTTTACATTTTTTTTTTTACAGAAAAGAGGAATGTTTTAAAATTTACCTATCTACACAGTGTTGTAGTGGATTCTGATCTATGTACGAGTATACCATATAGTTAACGTTGTAACACGAGAATACTATGTATAGATTATCTGTGTTAAAACATGTTAACATCTGTTGGTTCCCCATCAACATTGGTCGCTAATGTCCAATCAGCAGGAGTCTAATCCTATTGACTCCAAGCAATCACAAGAACATAAACTAGAAACGTGGACAGAGGTGCCTCCATATCCAATTTTAATTGCATAATTGGGTGCAGAATGATCTTACCACTTCGCCTCCTGGCTTCTCTACTTTCTTTCCACTGACATCGCCATTATCATCATGGGAGACTTTACCATCCCCATCGACACACCCCCCTCTGCTGCCAGCAAACTTCTCTCACTCTCCTCTTCCTTTGGCCTCTCCCAGTGGACCACTGGACCCACCCATAACGATGGATATACGCTGGACCTCATCTTCACCCGCCTCTGCCCCTATCTAACATTTCCAGCTCTCCCCACCCCATATCTGACCACAACCTGCTTACCTTCATCACACTCTCCACCCCACCTGCCCCTCCTGTCTCACATCTAGTACACCCCCACAGGAACCTACAAAACCTTAACCCTTGCACACTCTGACTCTCTTGCACCTTTCTCTACTATATCCTCGTTTGCTGACCCTGACACAACCACCGCTTTCTAAAACCACACAATCTCCTCCACTTTTGATTTGGTTGCCCCTCTCGCACAAAACAGAACCTGCAAAATCAACAGACAACCCTGGCACACAGACTCCACCAAACAGCTGAGGCGAGTTTCCAGATTTGCTGAACGCCGCTGGGAGAAAACCTGCTCCACCGACGACTTTGCCTCATACAAACAATCATTACACATATTTAAGTCTGCACTCACCACTGCCAAACAGGATTGCTTCACCACTATAATATCCTCACTGTCTCACAACCCCAGAAAACTTTTCACCACCTTCAACTCTCTCCTTCGTTCCCCAACACCCCCTCTCCCTTTTGATTTTGCCACTCATCTCCTCCCTTGGGATAACCCTTGACTCCTTTGTTCTTCAAACCACACATCCAAACCCTTACCTCTTCCTGCTGCCTCCACCTGAAAAATATTTTCACAAAACAGCTCATTTCTTAACCCTGATAATACAAAAATGCTGGTCCATGTCCTTGTCATCTCCCGCCTAGACTACTGCAACATCCTTCTCTGTGGCCTCCCATCTAGCACTCTCGCTCCCCTTCAATCCATCCTCAACTCTGCTGCCCGTCTTATCCACCTCTCTCCTCGCTACTCCTCTGCCTCTCCTCTCTGCCAATCCCTTTACTGGCTACCCATTGCCCAGCAAATTAATTTCAAGTTACTAACCATGACCTACAAGGCTCTCCATAACCTCTGCCCTCCATACATCTCTGCCTTAATCTCCAGATATCTCCCCTCTCGCAATCTCCACTCCTCACAGGACCTTCTCCTCTGCTTTCCTCTTATCAGCTCCTCACATAACCGTCTCCAAGACTTCTCTCGTGCCTCCCCCATACTCTGGAATTCGCTGCCCCAACAAATCAGACTCTCTTCCACTTTCACCAGCTTCAGAAGCAACCTGAAAACCCATCTCTTCAGGATTGCCTACAACCTAGAATAACCCAGCTGTCACTACACCCTCCACAAACATATCTGCCACTCCACCTTCTGTCTCTTTCCCCTTCCTTGAAGATTATAAGCCCTCCTGGGTAGGATCCTCTTTCCCACACATAAACTTTCAGTGGGTATAAATAGTAACAACTTTGTAATTTATTAAATACCACGCGCGGTGAAGGCCAGCCTGTCTGCTTGCTGAAGCTCTAAGCTGAAGACGCTGGAGCTGCTATGCCGGAGAGGCACGAAAATCATATATTATGCATGCTTTGCAGGACTGTTGGCCACATACTGCTAAACATAGCTTAACTCAAGTAACCCACTGTAATTGTTTTAGTGGTTCTTGGTATTTAATAAATTACAAAGTTGTTACTATTTATACCCACTGAAAGTTTATGTGTGTGGAAGACAGGGGAAAGCGGGATGCCCTGTCAGTGGAGAGTGGCGCAACGATATATGAATAGAAACTACCAAATCAGTTTAAAAGTGATAGGATCCTCTTTCCCTCTGTACCAGTTATTAGTCACATATTGTCACCATTGTACTTGTTTGACTTATGCTATGTATGTAACCAGGCCCGGCCGGGCCCCCCCGGCGGGCCCGAGTGCCGGCTCATGGCACACGTACCGGGGCCGAAAAGATCGCATATGCGACTGGACCCCTTGTCCAGGGGGCCGACAGGCCCCTCTCGCCACACGGCTAAACGGCCGGGTCACAGACCCAGTCATTCAGCCATCACGGCCCCCGCCTGCTCCGTGCTGCGCAGGCAGCGGCCGAGGCAGAACAGCCGGGATCTTCTGACGTCATCACACGCCTGCTCCGCTGCCCACACTCAACTGCCAGCGGCCGCCGCTCCGGAGCAGAAGAGGAGGGAAACCAGGAGATTATTATTATTTTTTTAAACTACTTACTGGCCCTGCCTGCCTACATACTGGCCCTGCCTGCTTATATGCTGGCCCTGCCTGCCTGCCTACATAATGGCCCTACTTGGCTAATTACTTGCCCTGCCTGGCTACTTACTGGCCCTGCCTGGGTACATACTGGCCCTGCCTGGGTACATACTGGCCCTGCCTGCTGATTACTGTCCCTACCTGGCTGCTTACTAGCCCTGCCTGGCTACATACTGGTCCTGGCTGCCCCTACCTGGCTGCTTACTAGCCCTGCCTGGCTACATACTGGTCCTGGCTGCCAATTACTGGCCCTACCTAGCTAATTACTGCCCCTGGCCCTACCTGGCTAATTACTGGCCCTACATGGCTAATTACTGGGGGCAGCCCCAGCCACCTGGCTGATTACTGGGGGCTATCTTATCTACCTGGCTAATTACAGGAGTAGGCCCTGTCTACCTACCAAATTAATGGAGGAAGACCCTGTTTACCTACCTAATGGGGGTCTAGCTATTTATATGCCACTTATCTGACTTATCTATTTCTAATTTTTAGGGTCTAACATATGCTGTTTGGGGTACAATTACTAACTTTTTATTGTGTGGGGCACCAAAGGGGGCACTATTACTATTTGGGGCTCAATGGATAGGGAGCTTGTACAGATTTGGGAATTGATAGGAAAGTGCTTGAAAAGAGGAGTCTAAGATGTATTTGTGGTAAATTCTACAGGGATGAGTAGTGATCGGGAGAAGAAGACATGCATGCTGTACCCACAGAGAAAAAATGGAAGGGAACAACTCGTCAGGGGAAACATCATGGAGGGTTTTGGGAAAAGATGGAGAAGAAAAGGAGAAGAGAACAACTCCCATCAGAGATGACGTCTCCTGTGAGTCCCTGCTGTCAGGGGTCATTTTACTTTTCTGTTGAATCAGTGCTGTATTCATGTGATGGTGACCTGACTACTTGTGATGTGATTGGTGGGGATGTAGGTTATGTTGGTGCTTATGTAGTGTCAGTGTGGGCTTGTCCCTGATTGTAAAGTAAATGCACACCTGACTAAGTGATGAGGGGTTTCTCTGCACCACTTTTTCTTTCTTGCTTATGCTTAGTGTGCTCTCACACAGAGCGGTTTCAGTACATTTTTTGATGCAGAAATGTACAGCATTCACTGCTCTGCCTTTCTGCACAAAAATGCACCAAAAACACACCAAAAATGCTCTGTGTGAAGCACCTTTATATTGTAGTTTACTTTAGAAAGTGGCGAGGTGCGAGAACAAGGAACTTTTTTAAGCGGATATTTATTGGGCGGGGGGGGGCTTTTTTTTATTTTAATTTTTTTTTTGACCCCCTTGTTCCAGAGTTGTAATTCAGTTTCATACATTAAAGGAAAAACAAGTACAAAGTAAAAATTTAGTAACAACAACTGACAAAAGGGAGAGAGGGGCCCTCCCCTGAGGTTTAACACTCAAAAAGGAAGGGGGGAAAGACAGATGGAGGGAAGACAGGTTGTGGATTTGTATGACAGCAGGGTTTTTGTTGTTAAGGGCATCCGAAGAGAGGGTTTTCAGGTTTTTTTTGAGGCGGGGAGAGTGGGGAGAGTCTAGGGGTTGGGGCAGTGAGTTCCAGATAGGGGGGAAACACGGGGAAGTCTTTTAGACGGTTTTTTGAGGAATTGACACGGGAAGCAAAAGAAAAGGCCCGTGAGGAGCGGAGATTTGTGCCAGGGCTGATTTTTATTCCCAGTCCGGCCCTGTATGTAACCCCCTTGAATGTACAATGCCCTGGGAATCAATGGCGCTCTAAAATAAATTATAATAGCTATTCTATAGGCCATTCATTTTGGAAGGCTGAATACAGTAAAATTAAAATGTTTTGACCACAAATTCTGTTACTTCAGGTTCATCAGCTGTATGATTTCTTTGAAAGTTGATACAAGTGTGATAGTGTGGTTAAAGACTGGGAACATTGTAGTAAGTGATCTGTATTATGAATTATTTTGTATTATCTACACTTTCACCGGTCCCACCAGTCCGCTGTCTTGGGGGAAACCAACTCTGCTTTACTTTCAAACCACACATCCAAACCCCCCACCCCTGCCTGCCGCCCCCACCTGAAAAACATCTCTCGCATCCGCTCAACCTTTGGCTAACACACAAAAATGCTGGTCCCCGCCCTTGTCCCCCTCCCCCTAAATACTGCAACATCCTTCCAGGCCCCCAGCACCCCTCACTCCCCCCCAATCCATCCCTTTAAATCGCTGCCCGTCTTATCCACCTCCTTCCTCGCTACCCCTGCCCTCCCCCCTCTCCCAACCCCTTTCACTTTTCCCATTGCCCAGCAAATTTCATTTCAAGCAAACAAAACCAAAACCCTAAAAAGGGCCCTCCACACCTCTCCCCCCCATACATCTCTCCCAAAAAATTTTCCAAAAAACCCCCCCCAAAACCCACTCCCCGGGCCCCTCCCCGGGAAACCTTCCCTCTGCTCTCCCCCTTATACCCTCCTCACACAACCGTCCCCAAAGGGGCTTTTTTCCGTGCTTTCCCCCCAAAACTCTGGAACTCACTGCCCCAACACATCAAACCCCTTTCCCCTTTCAAACCCCTTCAAAAGCAACCTGAAAAACCCCAATTTTCTCAGGCTTGCCTATAACCTTCACTAAAAATTGTCACTAAAATTCCTCCACAGACAAGTCTCCCCTCCCCCTTTCCCGTCCTTCCCCCCCCCCTTTTAATTGTAAAAAACCCCCGCGGTTTGGGCCCTCTCCCTCTGTCGTGCCAAATTTTTTTCCCCCCCCTTATCCCTTATTTACTTTTACTCCGATTTACTTATGTAATGTATTAAACCCCCCCGAATGGGGAAAAGCGCCCTTGGGAAACAATGGCCCCTTTTAAAAAAAATTAAAAATAAAATAAAAAATTATGGGCAGAATAAAAATTTAAACATAAAAAAACAAAAAGGGAAAATAAACCCGAATATTTTTTTTCAAAAAAAACAGGTTTTAAATTTGGGTTTTTCCTTTTGTCCCTTTAAAGCCCAAACGGGACTAAAAAGGGGCAGCTGCACAGAGGCTATACTATGGGACCTCCTTCAGGTCTTCTTAGTAGGTTTAAAATCTGTTATAATGGGTTAAAAAGTTTTCCCTTAAAAATGGAAGCACATAAATTTTTCTTTGTAAAATACAATACATTTCACTAAACACTGAGGTTGTAGCAGGTTAATCATTTGCTTGTGGTATGAATAAAAGGCAGTGTACCAAATTCTTTAATTCTAACTTGGTTAAAAGCTTCATCCTTATCTCGGCAACCACACTGGAGGGATCCGTTTCTGATGCATAAATGACCCTCAAAGGAACCATCATTTATCCCTCATTTATCCTAACTGTCTCTAATAGGGACGTGAGTTTATGATTTTCTATATAGTATATATATTTATGGTTTATGTGTAATTTGGTTTCCTTTTATTTCCTTTTGGATTAGATTGTGTTCATTGATGAACCCCACAATTGGGGGGAAACACGTTGGAACATATTTGCATATTGTGAATATAGGAACATAGTTGCTTTGTATACTGTTGAATATAGGAACATAGTTGTATATTTGTGATTATTAGTGTTAATAATATTTGGTTATACACAGTTTTGGCATTTTTTTTCTTTTCATTTTTTTCTTCTTTTTGTTATTTTGTCATTAGTATAGCTTACTTAGGGCATAGCTTAGAAGACGAGAATAGGTCTAGGTTCCAGTTGGGGGCGCCCCTATTGGGGGTGGGTCCCCCATTTTTTGATAGGCAGGTTTAGTAATTTTAGGGAATTTTTTGTAGGGTTTATGTAAAGTAGGAATAGATTGGTGTGTTTATCTATTATTGTTTATTTTAAAAGTTATATTTTTTCCCTAGGTGTTATACTTTTCAGTGGTTTGTTAGAGTATATTTGTTACGGTTTTGATTATATAATTTATCTTTGGGTTTTCTCTACGCCCAGTCATTTAATTAAATGTAGAGTATTTGTAGTTTTTCCTTAAAAGCTGGTTAGCCTTTATCCATAATTGCATCAGTAAATCCACCTCACACATGTTCTAAAACTCTCCTCCCAATGCATAGTGTTTATGTTGATCAATGCTTCATCGCATTTCCAAGGCCTAATATGATTATCCACCCTCAGAAAAATATAGTCACTAACATATTAGAATTGCTGTATGCTGATCAAGATAATGTTCCCACTCTGCCACTTGTATTAGTCCCAGAATTTTTTTTAACCTTTGCAAAACCTCCTTTACTGACAATAAATGTGACCTTACTATAGCAGCTGATCAGACCTGTACTGTCATTAGAAGATATCTTGGACACTACCTTTATAGGCTCTGGGGATTTGTGCTTTATAGTTTGCTGACATCTCTTTGTTCTTTTTATTCTATAATGAGACATTTTTCCATGGAACTGTATTGTCCCACCACTCCCTTCCAGGACAGAGGATGTGAATGAATTCCCAGTGGGCACACCCAGATTCCAATTATCTTTAACTTAGTTTGATAGTTGGCCAAAACATTAAAGCCACCTACCTAATCTTTGTATAGGACCTTCGTATTGCAGAAACAGCGGTGTTGACCACCATCTTTGATGGTGTTTATAGGTATCTAGAACACTACAAACATTTTCCAGCGACGCTAAGTTACTGGTTAAATTGTGTGGTAGGTCGCCATGGATCAGATTTGGTTTTTTTCTAAGCACATCCCACAGCTGCTTGATTAGATTAAGATCTGGGCAATTCAGAGACCAAGTCAACACTTTGAACTCTGTCGAGTTTCTAAAATAATTCCTGAACAATGTTTTGAATTATTCTGCTCAAAAAAGGCTACTGCCATGAGGGAATACATGTGCTGTGAAGGAGTGTACCTAGTATGCCATAGTGTTTAGGAAGGTGGTAAAAGTTTTGCAGAAAAACGAGTCAGGCAGCACTTCCAAAATAGCTGTTTTTATTTCACTTTAATGTGCAATGTTTCAGCTCAGCAATGAGCCTTTTTCAGGTGAAATAAAAAACGCTATTTTGGAAGAACTGCCTGATTCGTTTTTCGGCATTGAAGAGACCTTGATGGGTTTTAGGAGTGCACCCAATTTATTTATAATTTTTGTGCTGCTGATTTTTTCCTTTATCAAGGTGGTAAAAGTATTGTCCATATGAATTCCAGGATTGAAGGTTTTGCAGCAGAACACTGCTCAGAGCATCAGACTCCCTCTGACAGTTGGCCTCCTACTAATCCTGGTGCCATCTCTTTCCAGGTAAGTAACACACATGCACCTGGACATCCACATGACATAAAAGAGATTGTGATTCATTATGGTTCAATTACAATGCTCGTGTGTCATGGTAGGTATCTCAGCAGTTGCCCTCTTACACCATTTTCTCTAGGTATTAACCACTACATGCTATGAACACCCAAAAAGACCTGACAAGGCGGAGATGCTCTCACCTGGTTGTCTAGCCATCACAGTTTGGCTTCTTGTATGTTTGATTTTTTTTTTTTTTTTTTTTTTTTACTTTCACAATGCCCCTTTAAAGAAAACGACTGTGTCACTTGTACCATAGCAATATCCCCATTCCTTGACAGATGCCATTGTCAATACTATTCATTTTACCTTACAGTGTTTTTAAAAGGGTTCTATTACTATTACTTTCTCAAAGAGTCACAGCCAGCTTCAGACTCTCACTACCTGGTTAGATTATGGGTGAGTTTATAGCAATGACTGGCATATCAGATCTGCTATTCCCGGCAGAGTCTGTTACATTGAAATGATTGCAGAAGATGTACACAAGACTACAGAGCTCTAAGGAGTGAAAGTGTGTCCATCTCTTAAATAAACAAAGCTCTGTTCCTAAATAATACACAGAACAGGGAGTGACATCACCATGGATGGACAACATCTTCCAGCTAATCAGATAAGAGACAGGTTGGTAACCAGGTGAAACTCATGTGAACTCAGAAGATGTAAAATCTCTTATCTGCTCAACAAAGCAAAATAAAAAAGTAATGTATTTGGTTATAGTTTTCATTTCCCTACATTTTGAAAGTTAATCATTGTAGTGAGAAAACCCCTTTAACATGATGGTTGATTTGTGTATATTATTGTATTTTTTGCATTATTTTGTAAAAAGAGAAGCATTTTTATAATCCTTTGAATAGCTTAATCCATTTTACAGGGGCTACAACTCTTAGGCGTTGTTCAAACGGTGTAATTGCGGCGCGTACAGTACGGCCGCAATTCCGCCGGATGATTTGCGGCTGAATAGCGTGTCCTCCAGCGCGGGTGGGAGAGGTGGTGGCCGGCCAGGCTACTATAGCACATGCTGTACTGCGGCGCGTATTCGCTCAAGTAATTGGACATGTCACTTATCTCCTGAGCTACTATTCTGATCGTCATTGTACGAGCGGGGACGAGGAGGCGTAATCCATAGTTCTCTATGAGGACTATGGATTACTGTAATTTTGGAGCACATCACATTATCATTTGAATGACCAGTCCACGCTGTAGTTTACTGAGCGAACTACAGCACGGCTTTTCTACACCTGTGATTTCAAATTTCTGGTGCAAAAAAGAATTAATGAGTTCATTTTTTGAGCAGATCCTCACGGGATTCCGCTCCGGCAGGGGTTACATGGGTCAGTCCCATTAATATGGGGTTAGCCCATATCCAAACTGGAGGCGAATACTGTAAGTAAAAATCCTCAGCCAATTGGAAAAGTCAGACCTGTGAAAAAACCCTTAGCATGCACTGGTAACATTTTAAGTGCAAAATACTTTACAGTAAAAGTAATGGTGCTGAACGTGCTGATTTAACCTATATTGGTTCAGTGATCAAATGTAGAAGAGGGCTTTGGCAGAAAAGAAGGGCTGGGAATATTAGATTTGAACATGCCTAATGCATTGTATGCACAGGAGGTAAGCTACTGTCACAGGTGTCTTGCAATGGCTTGTTTTATTCTCCAAAATGAAAAAAATATGCATAGAATGCTGCAAAAGGCCTCATTTATCAAAACTGTCTAAGAGTATGTTCACACTGCGACTTTGCGGAACGTATTTTGGCGCGTAATACGCCCTGCAATTACGGTAATTCATAGCTCTCATTGAAAAGTGAGGATTTACCTGATCGTTTCCATGATGCGTTAATGCGCCGGGGAATATGAATGGTTCAGAAAAATCCAAAAAGGCAGCACTTAAAAAAAGGGTAATATTTATTGACCCAACAATAAATTTTGGATTTTTCTTAAGTTTTCATTTTGACCTTGATCCTGGTCACAGAGGCTTGCACTCATTTCTTTATGATCTAACGAAGTTTGCTGCTGTAACAGTCTAATTTTACGTATTTTGGGGAATATGAATGGGGCCGGGCCAGAGCGTTTTATAAGTATGCGCCAGTCAATAGGTACTTCTAAAACATCCAGCATATTGCAGCGCTTACAAGTACATGCTGCAATACTCCGTGTGAACTTACCCCAACGGAAAGATTGTCTTTGTTGCCCATAGCAACCAATCAGAGCTCCACTTTCAAACTGCTCTGGAGTGATGAAAGCTGAGCTGTGGTTGCTATGGGCAACAAAGATATTCTTACTTTTAGACAGTTTTGATATATGAGGCCCACTGTAAATTATATACTCTCTGTGAAAATTAATCTTCTGTGGCCGGGACAAGCTACAGAATTGGCTGCCTCTGTAGCAAATAAGTATCATAGAGGTCCCTTGAGGGTGTTATTACCAGAGTGAGTTATTTTGGAAATATCAGAAATTGAAGACTACCTACTAAGCCAGATGTGATAATGTGTCTAATTTGCAAAGAATATTCCTAAAAAGGTGTACAGGGGACTCATCTTATTAAAAACCATACTAATTGTAGATCTTTTCGGTTTCTAGAAAATAAAAGTCGAGCTCTGGTTGCTATGGGCAACATGGACATTCTTACTATTAGAGAGTTTTGATAAATGAAGCCAAATAATTCTACTTCTGAAAATCAATTTTAAAGAGAACTTGCCAGGTGGTTTATGCTGCCCTAGCTGAGAGCAGGATGTGATAGAGGGGGAGAAGCTGAGCTCTGTGATATATAGGTTATATATAGAGGTGAGGAGTAGAGCTCTGTGAATATATAGGGGTATTATTATAGAGGGAGAGAAGCTGAGACTTCTGTGATATATAGGGCTCATATGATAGAGGGAGAGAAGCTGTGCTCTGTGATTTTTGGGGTTAATTGATTTGGAGCAGGCTTTGGAGTAAAAAGCAGGAGAAAATAAAAAGTATGCTGACCGCCAAAAAATTTTCACGGTGTTGACGCTCCGTTCACACAGATATCCCTATATATTCACGGAGCTCAGCTCTCACTCTCCCTCTATCATATTAAAACCCTATTATATCACAGAGTAGACTTCTCTCCCTCTATCATATACCCTATATAAACACAGAGTCAGCTTCCTCTCTCTGACATATAAACCTATATATCCATAGAGCTAAGCTTCTTCCCTCTATCATATAACCCCTATATATCATAGAGCTCGCTTCTCTACTCATCATATAACTATTATCACAGAAGTCAGCTTCTCTCCCTCTATCATATAACCCTATATGTCAGAGCTCAGCTTCTCTCCCTCTTTCACATTCTGTGCTCAGAGAGGGCAGCATAAACCACTTAAAAGTTTCCCTTTAACTCATCTAAAGTTGTGGCTCATCTGACTGATTTATTTTCTTGTTCTCTTTCCTATTCAATACCTTGTTAGCCCACTAGTAATAGAGTGCTGTCTGCTAGACAGTTCTTTAAGTTATGTTCCCGTTTCTACACTTTACCTTAGTTTTCCTTGCACTTGATCCATAAGATCAGGGCCGCCACAGAAAAAAAAAAATGCATAAAAAACTAAAAAAAAAACTTTCAGGGCCCATGTAAAGATGAAGGACATGGGCACCCCCCCCTGTAAAACCCCCCCCAGCAACCGATCGCCTGCCCTCAGCAACACGATTTGCCTCCGCCCCAGCAAAAAAACGGGCTATAGGATATAAATGCGCACATTTTTACACATAAATACACGTGTGCAAAAACAAGAACTGTATTGTGTAGTACATTAGCAAGAGATTCAATATCTGTCCTGTCTCACACATCATAGACACAGGGCTAAGTAGCTCCATCATACCCCTCCACCCACATACAATATTCCCCTCCACCCACAAACACTATCCCCCTCCACCCACATACACTATCCCCCTCCACCCACATACACTATCGCCCTCCACCACAACACTATCCACTCCACCCAACAACATATCCCTCCACTCACATACAATATCCTCCACCACATACAAATATCCCCTCCACCCACATCAAATCCCCCTCACCACATACAATATCCCCCTCCACCACCCCACATACAATATCCCCCACCACCCACTACAATATCCACACCTCAACCCACATACAATATCCCCCTCCACCCACATACAATATTCCCTCCAACTCATACAATATCCCCCTTCCACCCACATACAATATTCCCCCTCCACCACATACAATATCCCCCTTCCACCCACATAACAATTAACCCCCTCACACAACATACAAATAACCCCCTCCATATTTCCCTTGGTCACGCACCTCACACCTTCTAAAATAACCACCAGCAAGAAAGAAAGTGTAAAATCCTATCACTGGGATAGTGCTCCCTCATTTATAATCAGGATACACCATGTACACTGCACCTCAAACTAACTCCGATATAACACCCACCATATGGAGTACCACAGAGGTCAGACACAGCTCAGGTATAACCTACAACACACCATACAGCGACCACATAGCGGTCAGACATCAGCCTCAGCTATAACTTACAACAACCATATAGAGACCACATAGAGGTCAGGACACCAGCTTCAGGTATAACCTACAAACACCAACATATAGAGACACATAGGGGCTGGACCCAGTCAGGTTAACCTACAACACACCATATAGAGACCACAGAGAGGTTCAGACACCCAGCTCAGGTATAACCTACAGCACCACCACTTAAGGAGACCACATAGAGGTTAAGACACCAGTCAGGATATAACATACAACACCACATATCAGAGGGACCACATTAGCGGGTCAGAACAGCTCAGGTCACATTCACATACAGTGGAAGCAGCATGATCCAATATAGAGAGTAACATAAACACTTACATCCAGGGAGCTCACCGGAGAATGTTCTTATATGATGACTCATCTCTCTTGAGTCGTTCTTTTTCTTCTCTTCTGCTTCTGTTCCACCACCGCCATGATGACTTGTCCTGGCCAACAGCTCCATCCCTGCAGAAACTTAAACACAATAATTTTAGGAATCCTCATTTTCCGAGATTTCTTTACCTATTCCCACATCGTGTACAAACTTCCGGGGTGGGAGAGCGGGGGGTACAGGCATAACTTAGAAGGTCTAGTATCTAAGGGGTTTCTGTCAAGGTGGGGATAGGACTCCTTTAGAGGTTAGGTTGTCCAGGGGCCATCCTTTTGAGGTTAGGTAGCCAGGGGCCCCTCCTTTAGCGGTTAGGTAGCAGGGCCCTCCTTTAGAGGTTAGGTAGCCAGGGGCCTCTTTAGAGGTTAGGTAGCCAGGGACCCACCATTTAGAGGTTAGGTAGCCAGGGCCCCTTTAGCGAGAGGTGCCCAGGGCACCCTTCTAGAGAGAGGTAGCCAGGACACTCTCAGCGAGGAGGTAGCCAGGGCCCCCTTTAGCGAGCGGTAGCCTAGGGCCCCATTTAGCGAGAGGTAGCCAGGGCCCCCTCTTTAAAGAGAGGTAGCCAGGGCCCCCCCTTCAGCGAGAGGTAGAAGGCCCCCTTCAGCGAGCGGTAGCCAGGGCCCCTTTCAGCGGAGAGGTAGCAGGCGCCACCTTAGAGGAGAGGTAGCAGGGGCCCCACTTATAGAGAGAGGTAGCCAGGGCCCCCCTTCAGCGCAGAGGTAGCAGGGCGCTTCCTTATGTATATTAAAAAAAAAAAACCACAAGAAAAACCACCATACAAAACAGCACTTACATGGCTCCGGCTCCGGCTTCCTGGCAGGTCCACGGTCGCTGCGTGTGCTGCCGCCCCGACCTTCCGTACTGCCAGGCCCTGCATTGGCGGGCGGGTGAGAGTGACGTCACGCGGCCGCCTACAGTCAGCAGTAGTGGCCAGGCGCACTGGCTGGCTGAAGGCCTAACACCTTCAGCCTATGCAGGGGGAAGATCGCGGAGCGGGGCACATAGCGGTAGTGGCGCTGTGCTCCGCTGACACCAGCGCAGCCCATGGAGTACGGGGAAATTAGTCCCCAACTCCCGGGATGCGGTCTCTGAGCGCTCGGGAGCGGGGCCCGAAGCAGATCAGTGACCGGATGCAGTGGCCGGGCCTGAGGGGAGGATGGCACTGCCCCGGGCCCGAGGGAGCTTTCGGGAGGCCCACATGTGGCAGGCAGAGCCTGGCTCGGCGGGCTGCGCTGCCGGGCCCCGCTCTGTCATGGGGAAAATAAGGCTATGTTCACACGGCATAATTGCGGGACTGTAATTTTCGCCCCGCAATTTCGCGTGGTGGACGGGTCGGGGACGGGAGCAGGGGAGTAAGCAAGGGGGCGCTCTTCGCCGGCCCATAGACTATCACTGCTAGAGGCGCGTTTTTACGCCATAGAAAGTGACATGTCATTTTTATCTCCGCCCAGGCGGATTCGCCGAATGGCGGCGGGGGAGGGAGACATAATCCATAGTTCTCTATGAGAACTGTGAATGACCGTAATGAATGGGCCGTTTTCGGCCCGTAATTGACGCACTTCGGCGCGTAATTACGGACCGAAATACGGCCCATTTTAAGCCGTGTGAACATGGCCTAAGGGGTCCGCCTGCGGCGGGCCCCCTTGTTCCACCGGGCCCCATACGGGAGTACTGGTTGTACCCCCTGTATGGCGGCCCTGCATTAGATACATTCACTGTGTAAAAGATCAACTGCCAGATCATAAAACTGATTTGAATAGTGTAAATAACGCATTAATTGCAAACATAGGCACCAACCTAGTACAAACATAAGTAACAAATTAAGGAAACGATTATATATGTTAATAAAAGAAAATGAATGGGAGCCATAGAGTGTAATGATGTGTCCTAGCATTGTAGACGAAGGCTGTTGAACATGTAATTGTTGGGACACAGGCTATTGTAGGAGCACAGTGTACAGAGTAGGGAGGAAGATTTTTTCCAAGGGATTTTTTTTCATTGAATGGTATTATTTATGAGCCAGAGCTTTAAATATGAATGATAGCCGTGAAGCTGAGAAATCGGAGCAGGAAACTCTGAGGGCTGTGTGTGCATTCTCCTTCTATGATGTCATGGTAATGGCTGACAAAAGGGCCCGGCTACATGCATTCCTCTACTGAACACCAGAGAATGGGATTGCTACATGTAGCCCAACATATCCCCACAGAATTACATAACATTAAAGTTGCCAATGACACATTGTTATTGTTTTTTACGCTTTTGTCCAATTTCTACTTGTTTTTGTTGTTATTGTAGTAATATTATCACAAAGTAGCTATAATCAGTCCTGGCCTCCAGATGGGCAATTTGGGGGCTTTTTTGTTATTATCTTTAACCCTTTCCTGACAGCCGGTCATAATAATATGGCTCTTCAATTTTCTTTCCTCCCAACCTTCAAAGAGCCAATCCCTTTTTTTTATTTTTCCATCTAGATAGACATATGAGGACTTTTGTTTTGCAGGACAAGATGTACTTTCTTTGGTATAATGCTTCCATAGAATTATAGAAAAAAAAAAAAAAAAAAAATTCTAAATGATGGTATAAATGAGTTTTCTGTATTTGAAAATTTTTGTATGATTTGGTTTTTTAACAAATATGTAGGTTTTCATTATGTTTGCACCTTAAAAAACCCAAAACATCCTCATTTTTTTTTTTCTGTGCCAAGAACTTTTTTTTGTACTTCCCCCCGATGGCCTGAGTAAGGGTTTCTTTTTTTTTTGTGGGGTGAAATGTACTTTTTATTGTTACCATTTTGGGATGGGATAGCACTTTTCCATAACTTTTTATTCCACTTTTTAGGGGATGTAAAATGACCAAAAAAAATGCAGTTTTGGCGCTTGGAATCTTTTTCTACGGTGTTCAGTGTACAGGATAAATATGTTTTAATAGACCTTTTTACAGATGTTGCAATTATGTGTAACTTTTTAATTTATTGGCAAAAGGGGGGTGATTTGAACTTTTAATATTTATGTTTTATTTTACTTTTAAACTGTTTTTTTCTTACCCATTATGGGCATGTCCACACTGCACGGGTTTTCGGCCGGTTTTTCAGGCGGTTTGCGGTTTTCAGACCGCCTAAAAAAACGGCCCAAATGAGCACAATGGTGCTTAGGGAAAAACCCCGTGCAGCAGTCCCCACTGAGGGTTTTCCCGCCCGACGTTTTTTTCCCGGGGGCCCGGCGGCAAAAATTGAACATGCAAAATCTTCCGCCGGGAAGATGTGCTGCTCAATGGGGGGGGGGGGGGCTGTTTCTGTCATGGGAGAAAAAAAAAAAAAAAGGGCCCCCCCCCGCGCCCGTGAGGACGGCCCGCAAAAAGGAAAATACCAGCCGGCAAAACCGGCCGGGTATTTGTCACTCCCGTGTGAAGGGCCCCCTAACTTTCTTTCGGGGAGGGGGGGGGGGGGGTTCATTGGTTTACCCCGGGTTTATACAAACAGAGGGTATTCAAAGATTTTGGTACTCATGTTTGAGGCGGAAGTCATGACCCCCTAAACTGGTGGCTTGGAAGTTTTTATAAGGTTCCCAACCCCCCAATTTTATGTATCGCCGCGCAATTTTTTCCCCGGGGGCCCCGACAGATTTTGAAGCTATTGCCACGCCGTCTAAAGGTTTGAACACCAGGGAATGGAGCTGGCTCCATTCCCTGCTGCTACCGGTGGGTGTCAGCTGCAATAACAGCTTAAATTTGTAGCGGGATTACAAAGCAGTAAGAACCTTACCGACACCAGGACGTTCCAGTATATGCTCTGTCGATAAGGGGTTAAAGCATTTGCAGTGGTAACATTCCCATTCAGAAGTTTAAGAATGAAAACAGAAGACAGGAGAGGTGCGGTGCTGAAACCTGAAGGCGAGTATACTTTTTTTTATTTTTTTTGGGGGTCCAGAAATCTTGGTTTTTTTTTTTTTTTTTTTTTTTTTTGAGGGGAAGCCCTTTAAAATTTAGGAGATTTACAGTAAATTATAATCAAGTTAGGAAGCCTTAGAGCTGGAGAAACAATAGACATAAGAAAATTTTTGAAAGGAAAAAACAAGGTTGAAAACCCCTACTGCATGTTTTTTGGTTCCCGCCCCAGGCTTCACGGGTTCCCTTATGAAGGAAAAATCAATTGTGTTCCTGAATTTACAAGAATAGTAAAAGTGGTGCAAATAGCAAAATTTTATCAAAATTATGATGCAAAACATGTTGCATGAGAGCTATTCAAGTATGTTTTCAGGAGCCTTTAAAAAATGGGTCCAAAAATATTAGGACCATTGCCTTTAAAAAAAATTAAAAAAATGAACCTAGCTTTCCAATTATCCAATGAGAACAAATTTATTAAAATTACACAAGTGAAACAATATAGTTGGTGTAACTCACTAGATGTATTAAATTATTTTTCAAACTAGTGATTTGGATTTTTTTTTTTTTTTTTTTTTTTTTAAAACTCCAATATTGGGGTTTACCAAAAATGATGGTTAGTCACTAGATAAACTGAGAATATGGATGCCTCAAGCAGGGGGAAGAACAGCAGTGAAAAATTACCTTTGGTAGAGGGATAGGGGAAGAAAAGGGGTAACCCATTGTAATAAACTCTATTTAACCAGGGTTTGATGTGTAAAAAGATGCGCCTGCGAAGTCTAAGGCCAGTCCCACGGCAGGGGTTTTTCGGCGGTTTCTCACCCGGTTTGGGGGTTTTTGGACCCCCTGAAAAAACCCCCCCGAAAGGAAAGCACAATTTTGTTATGGAAAACCCAGTGCAGGCGGGGGGGTTTTTAAAACTTTAAAAATTGTTCTTCTTCCACCCGGTTTCCCGGGACAAATTTGAACAACTCAATGGGGGGGGGGAGGGGTGTTCTGTCACCCGGGGAAAAAAAACCCGTCCCCCCCGCGGCCGTGGGGAGGCCGAAAAAACCAGACAATCCGGCCTTTTGCCCCTTTTGGGGGGAACCCCCTAAAGGCTGGTTTTCATCGTTTTTTTTTTTCTTATCCCCCATACACTTGATTGTATGGGAAGATGACGAAAAAACTCAAAGCGCCAGGGCATTATACAACAAGTTGTAAAAATACGCCGGCGCCAGAAGCGAGAGAGAAAAAATTCCCTGGTAGATAAGGTCTTTTTGTTTTTATTGTCTAGGAGTTGAGCAATTTATTTTTAGCGGTTTTGTTTCCAAAAACGCGAAAATCGATCGTTTTTCATTGCAGTGGAAATATAGCCATAAACTCCACATGCTTGCCGTCAGCAAACATAGACTGCTTTGTGCAATACATTGAGAACTGAGCTACATTTTAGTGACCAGATAAATGTCCAAATTGGATAAGACCCTATTGTAGTATATTGTTATACTGTAAAGGTGACCATAAGTAAATCTTCTTGATGAGTATGTGGGTATTGGGGAAACGGCTCATGTAGAATACACGGCGCGGTTGCAGTGCAGCTATGTTATGGATAAGAGCCTCACTGCACATGCGGCCGCCAATGGCCACAAAAGATGCCAGCAAACCTGTGTGGCCATTGCGGCTGCATAGGAGCTGTAGTTTTGTCCTTTTTCTGGTGCGTAAAAAACTGTGCCGTTTTTTTCACCCCAAAAGGGCATATGCACTGAAGACTTTTCACCATAGGGCAGTGAAATGAGATTTTTTTTTATAGTTTGGGTGTGAGGGAGAAGTTACATCAACATGTAGTCTGGGGTCACACGTTCCATTTCTGCACAAACATGCATTTTTCAAATTTTTTTTTTTTGCAGTGGTCATATGTTATTTGTCGGTCAATATAAAATGCCCTACATAAATTGATGTTTTTTGGAATCTTTTTGCACTTTGGATGTATTTTTATTAGTCTTTGGACGTTTTTTTCAAATGGAAAATTCTGTACTTGTGTGCTTCATACATTTTATAGTGTTTTTCTCCCTGTAGACCTCCATTGTTTTTTTTCTACACCACAAAATGCATACATTAATGTATGTTGTGTTATTTAATGGGTCTTTGGTGGCATTTTTCCACATTTCAAATCATGTGATTTGTCATGAAAAAAAAAGCACCAGGAAAAAAACACCCCTTATACACACTGGGGCACATTTATCAAGGCAGCTGCGCCAGTGTTCTGGCACAATTTGTGCCAAAAATAATGAAGTACAAAGTTACAACCTTTACTTTATGTGTTTCAGGCAGTTTCCAGACATTTCTGTGCCTAGCCCATCAAAGGGATGTGACCTTGATAAAGGGGCGGGGCTTCGCATGCGAAAAAAAAATGCACCAAAATTTGGGCGCAGTTAGCGGCAACTTAAAGATGGTATAAAGTTAGGCCCCGAAGTTTTTCCTTCTCCTGTTTATCAAAACATGATTTTATGGCGAATTTTAAAGGTTTTGTTAACGGGGTAATTTGGATTGCATTTTGCCGGTATTTTGCTAAATATGGCGAGATGGGGCTGAATTTCGGTAATCCATAGCTTCAAGGAACTATGGATTACGCCTTTCTCCCCCCGGGAAAAAGATGTTTTGTACGCGCGGGAGATAAATGAATGGAATTAATAAATGTCAATGGGGCGCGGTCGAAAGACCGATGTATTGCGGCGGTACTGTTTATGCACCCCCGTACATGTTTTGCCTTCCCCAAAAATGTCAGTTTTACTTACTCATGTCTAAGAGCATGTTCACACAGCATCTTGGATACGTTCTTGCAATACATAAAACGTACTGCGTTAAATGCATCCAAAAATTTACCACAAAGTGTGATACTTATTTGAATAGTTTTTGGCGCAAAAATTCCTATTGTTTCACGGCTTTTCAATGGGTAAAATGGATCAAGAATTGACGTGTCAATTCTTTCAAAGCATCCGTCTTACGCAATGCAAAAACTTATGTAAAACACGTATCGTCTTAATAACGATATGTATTTTACATTGAAATCAATGTAATCACACTTGAACTTTGTTAAATATGTTTTGGGGTTCGTTTTTCGGTACTTATAACATACCCAAAAACTTATTTAACAAACACTGTGAACAGTTAGACGCTATTGATAAATCTCCTGCACTATTTTGAAACAAATAAATAAAAGAAAACACATGTAGCCAAAAAAAGCATGCAGTTTTTGATATTTCTTTTAAATAATGCCATGCAAAATGTAAGGCTATGTTCACACGGCTTAACTGCAGGGCGTAATTCCGCCCCGCAATTACGCCGTGTGGACGGGGGCGGAGCGGGGGAGCACGGGGGGGGGCGGCACTTCGCCGGCCCATAGACAGTCATTGCTAGCGGCACGTATACGCCGCTAGAAAGTGACATGTCAATTATCTCCCCCCTCGGCGTATTCGCCGAGCAGGGAGAGGAGACGTAATCCATAGTTCTCTATGAGAACTGTGGATTACCGTAGTTACTGGGACGGATTCAGCCCGTAATTGGCGCACTTCGGCGTGTAATTACGGACTGAATTACGTCCCAGAATAAGCCGTGTGAACATGGCCTAAGTGTGAAGGAACCCAATGTCCTGGAAGAGATGGATATTGGAACTGTTCTGTGCCTTCCTGCCCAGTGGGAAGCATGTGGTTTTAGGTCTTACATTTTACAATGGGCAAACCCATTGACCCATTGGGCAAAACCCTATGACCTAATATCTTTAATTTGAGATTATAAATGTTCATGTGACTCCATAACAAACTACGAATACACATCACATTTCTGATGTCCTGACGTACACACAAAGTATCCATCAAATTAAATGGCCAGACAGACGCTAAAGGTGCCTTATTTTGGCCTGTATTTGGCTGGTATAAGTGTATATAGTGCAAAAAAATAGTGTGTGTATATATATATATATATAGAGTATTGAATAGCACAAGAGCCTATGCTATTCTATATAGTGGCATCAAATGAAAATCTTAATACTTTATACTTAAAACATATAGACATTTTAAAGTGGAATCCTATGGAGGATGGATGCCACTATTTAGTATCTGTTTCATCTATACGTCCTGGTGCCTGAAATGTGATGTATACCTATCCTCATTCATCAGTAGTGTTGAGCGATTTTTATCGACAAAGTTGAAATCGGCAAGGTTTTTATGGTGATCGAAATTTCCAGATCAAAGCGATAATTAAGGTTAAAATCTGAGCATCATCTATTAAGATCGCGCCTTTTTCGGCGCTTCCTGTAATTTTGGCGGCCAGCAAATCAGATTATAGAATAGAGCAGGGTGAGATTTTGTGTGCGACGTCATTGACTGGGATGGTGTTATGGTTGCGATTGGCTGGAAAAATCACATTTACCTCGTTTTTACATAGAACAGCGTTTCCTGTTTCAAACCTCAGTGTCTCTCAGCGTTCATAGGGATAGGACCTGCGCTCTTGCCTGTGGCCAAACAGTCAGCGAAATTAGTCTATTCTGCACAGAGAAACCTCTAACTATAGCTGTGATCCTTCCAATTTAGTTATAATAGAGATTTGAAGATTATATGTATTTATCAAGAGAATTTTAAAGCAGCATCACCTCTGTAAATTCACGGGGTGGGAGCGGGGGGGGCCCCGGGGGCGAACACAGACAAGCTCTATCTATAAAGAACACTGGATAAAGTTTACCAAGACTTAGTGTAGACATTGTAGTGGAATATCTTTATATTAACTGTTTGCTATTGAAATATTTCCTGGATATTGGGCAGCCTGAACTTATATTGGATACACATCATTTCTAGTAACTGCAGGTCTCTTTGTTAGCTGCAAAACTCCACTTTTATTATCAGTATACATTTCAGATAGGTGTTCATTTCACTTTTACCCATTACACCTGTGACTGTTGATATATCCACCTTGCAGTTAAATTACAAACCAGCAATCTTGTAGTCAGCACCGGTTGTTTGTTGCCAAAAATACCGTGTATCGTACGAAAACATCACAGTTACGTGTTTTTTGACTTTTGCGCACCCAGCACTGTTCATTGACGCAGCATCTACGTAAATCTTAAAACAGCAATTCTATATTCACCACAGGTGAATTGTAGGGTTCTGTGACTGTTATACCCTAAGGGTGTTGCCTAAGATGTAGCACGTCTCCCTTTGACTGTTGTGGATGTTAATTCCAGCTTCTCCAGCCTTGTTTGGGTGTAATAATGAAGGTGTTGTTGCTCTCCCATAGACTTTAATGGTCATCGCTCATAATCGACGCTCACTATCGAAAAACCTTATCGATAGCGGCCGACTATCGACTATCGATCGATCTCGATAGCCAACGCAATCGCTCAACACTATTCATCACGCATCTTTTTTCTACAGTGTGATTTACTCAAAATATTCAGTTGTAGCTCCTGTTAGGATGAAGAAGTCTGAAGCAAAAAATATGCTACATACCTTGTCATATGTGCAATTGATTGCATGACGTGATGCTGGAAGCGATCCCTGTTTTCTGTCAGATACATTTTTCTGCAGCACTCCATGTTCCTGAATGTAGGAATAGCAGCAGTTTCATGGTGGCCCGGTGCCTACCTCATTGCTCTAACGCAGAGGTATCTCTGCTTATTTGAAGCTCCAAGTACTGAGAAACACATTGCCTAAAGCATGGAGAATGTATGCGAGACATAGTGATTACCGGGACAAGGTATTCTGGTGCCCTAGACAAATAAGGCATTTGTAGTCCCAGCCCTGTAGATAGTTGTTCTGGAAAGGTCTGACTGTAAATACACCTATGCCTAAAGCATGTAGCCATTTAACATGAATGTGAGATATAGATAGTTGCTCTGGAAAGGTCTGACTGTAGTTACATCTATGGCTCATGAATGTACATACCATAACTCTACTTTTACCATACAGCATGTACAATTCTAAGGTTATGTTCACACGACTTATTGCGGCGCATATAGTATGCGCTGCAATACGCCGGGTGTTTTGGAACCACGTGCTGATCAGCGCGTAATTCCAAAGCACGTGGTGTGGGGGGCGGCCCCATAGACATTCCTTGTCAGCTGCTAACAATTGACATGTCAATTCTCCCCCCGTGTGTACAATACGACACGTAATCCATAGCTCTCTGAGAGCTTTGAATTACCGTAATTGCGGCACGCACTTCACCGCATATTAAGCGCAATACACAGTGAAATATGTGTGAAAATAAGCCGTGTGAACATACCCTAAGACTAGGTCTACACAGCATTGGACAAAACTGTACCTGAAAACCAAACTCTAAAAACGTTCATAAAACTTAGTTTTTTGCATGCTTTGCCTTTTTTTGGCTTTTTTATTTATTTTTTTTGCAGATATGCACAGCAAAAGATTTTATATGTATTACTGCAAAAAAATGCACCAAAAAAAACATCCGGCACTTTCCAGAGACTCCAATAGTAAATTTTCTCCCCTGCTCAGTCGTTTCAAAAAACGACCAGCAAATAAAACGAGCAGAAAAAAGACTTTCTGTGGAGACAACAGAATGTTTTTACTATAGAAGTCTATGGGACATCTTTACAGTCCCAGAGATGCTGGAAAAACGTCCATTTTTCTGTGCTGTGTAGACATAGCCTTATAGATATTACTGGCTGTATTTGAGTCTCAGTATTTGGAATCCTGTCCCTGATGTAACTATACATACGCCTTTACATTTATCTCTCGGAGCAGACTGGCTAGAACATGGTCAGGCTGTAGATAATGATTTCAAAGAGTAACAGAGTAAAAAAAACTGAATGGGCCTAACGGTTCAATGGTTTTGTCATAGCTGCAACCTTACACTCAGGATGGGTGTAGTTACCTCTATTGTTCCTTAAATAATGGTAAACTCCTCAAATATCTGCTCGCTCTTGGCCAGGCTCCAGCTCAGCGTTCACAGATAGAGCTGCATGGTCTGCTTACCAACACATGAATGTGATTATAGGTGGAGTCCTTCCTTGCTGAACATAAAAGGAACTGCAGTTTGTTTAGCATCCTGCAGCCCTCCAGATAAAGCGCTAACTAACAGACCATTGTGAAAGGCCACATCTGCAAGGCATATGTATACAGGGCTTCATATCACTACATACAGGACAACTCTGTAATGAAATGTAACTACTTTACTTTAATACAATGCAGCCTGCAAGTGAGACTATCGGGGGCTTAGCCTGTGACTGTAACAGATGTTTCCTGCTGATTCCATGACAAGAGCCATCACCCGCCAGGTGTATGTGCATTTACACACGTACTTGCACATATTTCCTTTTCCCAGTCCTTCAAGTCTATAGGACTATGTGTGAGTATTTCTACCGCAGAAACCTTTTGAAGAGACAGATGCCGTGTATAAGGGTCATTTCTGTTTAAATAATGTCCTGACATACTGCATACGGTGGTCCACAGCTTGACACTGTTCCTGCTATGCTTATTAAAGGAGAATGATGGCTTATTGTCGAAACATAGTAAAATGCCTTCAGGAAGTGATCTGTGGAGTCTGATCTAAAATTAGAAGCAGGTGGCGGGGTTCCAGCGCTGACACAATGGCCTGATATAATATATATACTATCACATTTACAGCAGTTCTATGTTTAGTCATCCAACTGCATAGTGGAGCTGTAGGAAAGCCATAGCTCATGAAAGAAGTGGTGTCATGAGCTGGCTTGGTGGGCTTATAAGGTATGTGACAGTCTGTCTGCGCACACATCCTTTGTTGCTGTCGTTAGTAAAACAGGCAATTTATTGGAATTGCATAAAGGTATGATTACTGGCTTTTAGGCCAAGGGTGGTGGTATTCCTGAAACTGCACAGTCTGTGAACTGTTAGGCTATATTCACACAGGTTATTGCGGCACGTATAGTATGCACCGCAATACGCTGGCTGTTTTGGAACCACGTGCTGATCAGCGCATAATACCCTTAGGGTGCTTTCACACGGTGCGTTTTTGGTGCATTTTTGATGTGTTTTTCTATGCATTTTTTGTGCAGGAAGGTACAGCAATTAATGCTGTACATTACTGCACACCAATCGCAGCAAAAATCGCGGTAAAATCACGGTAATTACCGCGATTTTTGTGCAGCAATGTACAGCATTAATTGCTGTACCTTCCTGCACAAAAAATGCATAGAAAAACGCATCAAAAACGCACTGTGTGAAAGCACCCTTAAGGTGTTGAGTCCTTGTGAATATACATTCTTAGATGCGTGTTTGGGTCCGTCTAGACCGATGCATGTTTACTTGCGTCTTTCGGATCCGTTCTAAGAATTAACATGTCAGTTCTTGATCTGAAAGACGCAGCAGGAGCCCCATTATAAAATATAGGGTGTGATCCTGCTGCAGCCAAAACGCATCCTTCCATGTGTTTTGGATCCGATTGACGCTGCGTTTTTTCGATGCGATTTTTGGATTCAAAATCGGATCTAAAAAAGCCCTGTGAATAAGCCCTTAATGTGCAGCTGTGGTGAATGTGGGTCGTGAGTGGATACGTGGCACCACTGTGAATAAGTGAGGTGGAAGTTGCAGAGCACCATGTACCATTGATGTGAGAAGTGAACATTGGCTATGACATGCTACAGTGGAGAAAGACAACCAAAATGAGGCAGGAGGCTACCAAATGTGTCTAAAACAACAATTTGGTGACCCTATAGCATATAGTGCTCTGACGCACAAGGATGTCACTGCACCCTTGCTAACCAAATTGCATAGGCAGAAAAGACTTTATGGCAGTATTGGAATAGGACCTCCGCTGATTGGCAATGGGTTGCCTTCTTCGATGAGTTATATTTTCTGCTTTATCAAACTGAGTGATATTGTCATGTTAGGCAAGAAACATCAGAGAACAAACATACTGCAACCATTGCTGGAAGAACATAAGCTGTGGTGGCAATGTTATTGTCTGTGAAATGTAGTTGTGGCATTCTCTGAGCCCACTCCTCTATGTGGAAGGCACTCTCAAATGATTTGGGTATAAATCCATCCTTGTAGATCACATACACCCATACATGCTCATGATCTACCCTGAGGGGGATGGGAACTTCTAGCAAGATTTCACATGAATAGAAATACCCACCATTAGTTGTTAAAGCATCAACAGTGCTACCAAGTACTATCCTATCCTATATTCCCAGACCTAAAGCTAATTGAGCATATGTGGAACCACCTTGATCATCCTGTTCACTCTATGGATCCTCCAGCAGCTGTGGGATGCAGTCAGCATGGCTTCAGATACCTGTGACAACCTACCAGGACTTTGAATCACTCCCAGCCCGTCTAGCTGCTGTTTGTGCTCCACATGGCCATTACTCTGGATATATTAACTTGTTGCCACCGTACACAGTATAGCTAATGAAGGTAAATACTATTACCCTCACCCTGTGGAGCACTGACAGTTTCTAATGACTATGATTTGATGTATGGAAAATATTCGCAAAGCATAGAACAGAGAAGTACAGAGAAGTTTAAAATCCTTCAGTGTTAAAATTCTACAGCTAAAGGAAGTTATATTTAGGCTAAGTTTGAGCTTACTACTGATGTATTCGTCTGTTCCAGGGTATCTAATAAAACAAATGTAGTCTGGCGGAAATATTTGCCTTACCTTTCCGAGGGGAATCCAAAACCAATGGTAGTTTTATCACAACCGTGTATTTGTTGGTCCCAGGAGGGAGAGGTGGTTTAAATGGCCAGCATATAGGGGTATTCCACAAATAGGAACTATTGTTTGTTGGTATTTAATGTTCTAATTGGGCCAACCGTGGCAGCATGTTGTTACTGTACTGTTGATACCTTTTTGAATGTTTTACCCCTGGGGTTTTACCTGCAACGTTTCGGATAATGGGGTTTTTGAAAACTCTCTTACTCTTTTCTAACTCATTAAATATGGTTACCTTTCCATTAGAGCAAAGTGGGGCGGCAAGTCTTGCAAACCCTTTCTACCCTCACTGTTGCGTTTTTTCGTCTTTTTAGGATGCTGGCACTGATTTACGTAAGTGTGGAGGCAGCTTATTATACATTGTGCCAAAAGCGCATCCATAAATCGACCCTACTGGGCTTCATCATTCGTAAAACGCAAGGAAAATTAAAACAAGAATTCATTCTTAAATGTTAGGGTAAGAACGCAGTGCAGGAGAGCCTCAAAAGCGCATCGCTGATCCCCCGTGGGAACAGCGATGCGCTTTTGCCATTCAACTCAATGTTAATCACACTGACAATTGTTAGATCCGTTTTGCGGATCCGTAATGCGGATCCGTAAAACGGATCACAAAAGCGCCGTGTGAACAAGCCCTTAGGCTATGTTCACACGGCTTAATTGCGGGACGTAATTCCGCCCCGCAATTACGCCTTTTGGGACGGGGGCGGGGCGGGAGCGGGGAGTAAGCAGGGGGCCGGCACTTCCCCCGGCCCATAGACTATCACTGCTAGCGGCGCGTATACGCCGCTAGAAAGGGGACATGTCAATTATCTCCCCGCCCGGCGGCTTCGCCGGGCGGGGAGAGGAGACGTAATCCCATTTTTTCTCTATGAGAACTGTGAATTAAACCGTAATAAATTTGGCCTTTTTTCGGCCCGAAATTTGGGCGCACTTCGGCGCGTAATTACGGACCGAAATACGGCCCATTTTAAGCCGTGTGAACATAGCCTTAGGGTGCTTTCACACGGTGCGTTTTTGGATGCGTTTTTTTTGGATGCATTTTTTTGTGCAGGAAGGTACAGCAATTAATGAAATACATTGTTGCACAAAAAACGCATCCAAAAAACGCACCAAAAACGCACCGTGTGAAAGCACCCTTAACATTTTCTTACTGAACCCAAATGGCGGGCAGACTGGCAAAAATTTAAAACAAGAATTTTATACATTCCCATAAATGTTAGGGTATGTTCACACGGCGTTTTTGCATCCGAAAATCGCATCAAAAAATGCTGCGTCAATTGGATCCAAAACGCATCCAACACCAGGTGCGTGTTTGGATGTGTTTTGGCTGCAGCAGGATCGCCCCCTATAGTTTTAAATAGAGTGTCTGCTGCATCTTTCAGATCAAGAATTGACATGACACTTCTTTGAACAGATCCGAAAGACGCAAGTAAACACGTCTCGGCGATCACTTGTCTGAATGCCAATGCATGTTTTACGTTTCAAGCAATGTAAAACACACTGCTATTTGCTAGTTACGTGTTTGGGTCCGTTTAGGGTCCGAAAGACGGATCAAAAACGTATCTAATAACGTATGTTCACACAGACTGAACACGCCGTGTGAACATACCCTTAGGCCATGTCCACACTGACCGGTTTTGCGGCCGGTTTTCAGACGGTTTGTGGTTTTGCCACAAACTAACACACGGGACTCTATGGAAAACCGGTGCAGCAGTCCCCACTGCACGGGTTTTCCGCCCGGCGGTTTTTCAAACTGCCGGCCGCCCAAAAAACATTGAACATGTTCATTCTTCTGTCCGGTTTTCGGACGGAATATGTGCATGTCAATGTGAAGGGGGAGGGCTTTTCTCTGCTAAGTGCGTAAAAAAGCCGCCCCCCACGGCCGTGGGGACGGCACACAAACCGGACAAATACCGGTTGGATAAACCGTGTAAACAGGCCCTTAATGTTATGTTGATGCAAGTAATCTCAGCCTATTTCTGAAGCATTTGTGTGATATTTCTGACTAACGTGCTTTCCTGTGTATTCATCTCTGACTAACAGCTGGCACAGGAAGTATACATTTGTCTTCTGGAAAGCTCCTTCCCTGCAGATTCCAGCTAGTAGAATAGGTAGCAGTGTAGGCCCATGGAGGAGGTTAGTGCTTAGTGGTTCCTCAACTTACAATATTAACCCCTTAAGGACCTAGCGTTTTTTTTTTATTGGCACTTTTGTTTTTTCCTCCTCGCCTTCCCAGAACCATAACTTTTTCCATCTACACAGATATATGAGGGCTTTTATTTTGTGGGACAAGATGTATTTTCTAAGAGTGTCATTCATTGTACCATAGAGTATACTGCAACCGCAAAAAAATTCTAAGTGGGGTAAAATGTGAAAAAAAACATACTTGTGCCATGTTTTCAGGGTTTGTTTTTTATGTCGTTCACTCTCCAGTAAAAAGGGTGTTTTCTCTATATTTTACAGGTTGATACGAATCTGGCAATACAAAACATGTACGGTTTTCGTTATATTTTGGTACCGTAAAAAAAACTAAACATTTTCTATTTTTAACATTTTTGCTGCACTGTCATTTTCTGCGACCAATAACTTTTTTGGACCAAACACCTACGGACTTAAGTGAGGGTGCATTTTTTGCAGGCTGGAGTGTATTTTTTATTGGTACCAATTTTGAATATATTTAACTTTTTTTATTCCAATTTTTAGGGGACATGAAATTACCAAATAAACCCTCAGTTGTGTCATTTGGAATTTTTTTCTACGGTATTCAGTGTACGGGTTAATTGATGTTATATTTTAATAGATCGGACTTTGTCGTGCGCGGAAATACCAAATATGTGTAACTTTTTTATTTCATTTGGTTTTATATGTAAAATGGCAAAAGGGGGGTGATTTGAACTTTTAATTTTTTTTTTTACACTTTAACATTAAGAGCCACATGTATGAAAACTGTCTCGGTCTAAAACTTTATTTGTTTCCCATAGCAACCAATCAGAGCGCCCCTTTCATTTCATATATTGCTTTGGAAAAATGAAAGGGGCCCTCTGATTGGTTGCTGTGGGCAAAAAAGTGAATTTAAGACCTAGACAGTTTTCATACATGTGGTATGAAGTCCCCCTAGGGTGCTTAACCACTAGGGGGCGTGATCATTTATACAGCCTAATGCATTGTATAGAGAATTCATTAGGGTGTATAAAGATGGCGGGTTTACTACTTCCTGCCTGCGGCAGGTAGTAGTAAAACAAAAAACATAGCGGCAATGAAAGCGTTCACCAGGCTTCCAACCACCATGTAAACTGTTCTGGGCCCCACGATCTCGCCGCGGGGACCTGATCGGAGTGAGGAACGGTGCGCGTCATCTTTTCTCATTCATTTACATGCTGCGGCCGCAATCACCACGGCCTCTAATGGGTTAAACAGCGCGGGATGGCGCAGGCACTATCCTGTGCTGTAACCAGTGGTTGTTACCTGCAATTTGCAGCAGACACCCGCCGACTGTGTTGCGGGATTGTGCTGCGTTCCTGCTGCGAAGCCCCTTACCAGCACTGGGCTGTAAGTTTATGTCCAGTGTTTTTAAGGGTTAATTGTTTCCAGGATGACCATTGTATGTTGAAACCATAATTCTACAGAAAGCTGATAACTGATTCTGAGACCCCAAAATGTGACCCCAACATAATGCAGAATGAGGATTAAATGGGTTTTGTCATCAAAATGATTAGCTTTTAACATGTAGGGAAAGGTACATGAAGACCATTACCAAATACATTGCTGTTTTGATTTCATTTTGTTCAGGAGATAAAGATTTTATCTCCTCTAAGGCTATGTTCACACGGCTTAATTGCGGGACGTAATTACGCCCCCCAATTACGCCGTGTGGACGGGGCGGGGCGGGAGCGGGGAGTAAGCAGGTGTTTCCGGGTCACTGTTTCCGGGACCCATTGATTTAAACCATAATCCTCTAGAAAGTGATAACTGATTCTCCCCAAAGGACCCGCGGATATTGCAGAAGAGGTTAAAGGTTTCGTCATCCAAAGTTCTTATGGAACGTGTACGAAAGGTAATGAAGCCATTTACCAAATAATTGCTGCCTTTGTCGTATTTTTCGGAGATAAAGGATTTTATCTACATCCTAAGAGTACACAAGTTTCTCTAGGTTATCGACCACTTCTCCCTGCTCTTTCTTTTATCTGATTCTTCCACAAGCTGCTGTTGGACCATGGTGATCCACTCCCTGCTGAATCTTATGTGTAGCACAGGAGCTTATTTATCTAAGTTAATGACCAGTTTAAATGCTTAGTGCTCTGTAGCATTGTGCACTTTAGATTATAAACCACCTGCACTCGTATCACTGTAACTGGAATAGCAGAGCTGATATGCTAATCCCTGCAATAGAACCACCCACAGTTTAACTAGGAAGTGTGAGTCTGAAACTGGCTGTGTCTCTGTGTACTTTATACACAATGTACCAAAAAAAAGAAAATGGGGCCCTTACCTGTAGCTCATTTTCCACATGTAAAGAGCAGTACAGAATGTGTAGTACTGCACTGTACTCTAGAGAGGTGCTACTAAATATCCAATCACTTCATGCACCTCACTACTATATATAAGAGCAGTACAGGACATGTAGTATCACACTGTGATATAGAGAGGTGCTACTAGACCTCCAAACACTGTCTGCATCTCACTAATGCATGTAAGAGCAGTACAGGACATGTAGTACTGCACTTTACTGTAGAGGCACTACTAGACCTCCAATCACTTTCTTGACCTCAGTAATACATGTAAGAGCAGTACAGAACATGTAGTACCATACTGTACTGAAGAGAGACATTGCTAGACTGCCAATCACTGCATGCGCCTCATTAACACATGTAAGAGTAGCACAGGACATGTAAACACTGCATTGTACGTAGATGCTACTAGACCTCCAATCACTTTCTTGACCTCAGTAATACATGTAAGAGCAGTACAGAACATGTAGTACCACACTGTACTGAAGAGACATTGCTAGACTGCCAATCACTGCATGCGCCTCATTAACACATGTAAGAGTAGCACAGGACATGTAGCACTGCATTGTACTGTAGAGAGGTGCTACTAGACCGCAAATCACTGCATGAACCTCACTAATACATGTAAGAGCAGTACAGAACATGTAGTACCGCACTGTACTGTAGAGAGGCGCTATAGACCACCAATCACTGCATGCACCTCACTAATGCATGTAAGAGCAGTCCAGTACATGTAGTACTGAACTGTACTATAGAGAGGTGCTACTAGACCGCAAATCACTGCATGCAATCCGTGCCTGGGACATTGTATCTTGAAACCACACTTAACATACAGTGTCCCGGGAAAGACTATTGTATGTTAAATCTTGGATCCTGAGGTCATTGTAAATTGAGGGACCACTGTATTTGGGCGCTTTGGTGATGTATCTGTATAAGTACTGCTCTGGGTGGCACGTTTTTGTAGCCAGTGTTTTGTGTTTCTGCTTTAGCCATACTGGCACTCAGATATGGTCTATATTGGTCTTCTTAATCAGCATAGCAGTGGGGAATAAGTTTATACTGCTAGCCATGTACCTGCAATGAATTTGTGGAGTAGGGACTAGAGATGGGCGAATCGATTCTAACGAAGTGGAATTCGTTTAGAATTTCAGGAGAACTTCGGTTCGGAACGAAGTCGAACTTTGGGGTACTTCGGGTGAACGAAGTGTGCTTTTGATTGATAAAATGGCTGCGAGCACATGGCGCTACATGGGGCAAAGCACTCTGGGAGGAAGAAGGGCACAGCCTGCATGACATGTGCAGAGATGAAGCCAATCATAGACCGGCGGGATTCTGTGACGTCACCGCACTATATAAATCCGGGCGCGACGCCGGGAGCTCACACTCCTCTCACTACACTGATCAGGGAAGGTGCTGCCGCGGCTGATAGCTCTTACTGAAGAATTGATTTTTATAGAGCGATTTCTGTGGGGTGTCTCAGCTTGTCTCAGAGACTGTTCTCTTAATGTTCTATTTCTAATTTTTTGGGGTATTGGATCTGAAATCCAGTGTGCGTCCACTGCAGCTGCATATACATTCATATCCAAGTGGGATCTAAGCCAGTTCCTGTTGTATTCATTTAAAGAAACAGCGTTTTTACAATACAAATACCCTTATTTTGCTGCTCAACTTCCT